>VZSC01017930.1:0-21362 GCA_013398225.1 Steatornis caripensis | reverse complement strand
AGTGCCGGTAGGGCTATGGCTGCGGAGGAGGTGCTGCAGGGCGCGGACCATTACAAGAGCGAGATCGAGCGGCTGACCCGGGAGCTCTCCGAGACGACCCACGAGAAGATCCAGGCGGCAGAGTATGGGCTGGTGGTGCTGGAGGAGAAGCTCACCCTCAAGCAGCAGTACGACGAGCTGGAGGCGGAGTATGACGGCCTCAAGCAGGAGCTGGAGCAGCTGAAGGAGGTGAGCCAGCGCCAGGCTTTTGTCCCGCCCCGCCGGGTTGCGGGGAGGTGCGGGGGCGCCCCACGCGTGTCCCTCCCCGGAGCCCCGGGCCGACCCCCTGCAGGTGGGCGAGCAAAGATGTCCGGGCCCTGGAGCCGCTGCGGGGATCCGTGGGGTGGGGAGGAGGGGTTTCCCGGGGCCGCCGGAGCAGCCGGGACCGTGGAGCTTCAGGACAGGTTACACAAGATCGCAGCTCCCCCGTGGCCCGGGGAATGGCCCTGGAGCCGGGGCCGCGCTCCAGCCCCCGCCGCCGGGAGCCGCAGCTGCCGGTGACAGGGATTTGCAGCGCTGGAGGGTGCCTGCGGGCATACCTGCATCCTCCACGGTTTTCTTTAGGACGAGGAGATTAAACAGCCCGTAGGGTGAGCGCTGAGCAAACCTAGTACGCAAGGGCTTGGGATCTGTGTAAACAGTTGTCTGCAGTGCGTGAGGAGAGACATAGTTCCTTGGGAAGTTATTTATAGACCTGCTCTGTGCTGCCAGTCAGGGCGCTCGCTGCCGTTAAGGGGGGGCTGAAGTCGCCGTACAATAGTCTCGAGGTCAAACACCCCCAATCGTTGGAAATCAAACTTATGCGTCATGCTGAAAGGGTGAAATATTTGATCAGAGGTGGTGTTGCTTTTTCTTTCAAATGCGTTTTTTTGTAACATCCAAAGAGTAAAGTAGGGGAGTGCTACACCTTACCTTTCAGCTTTGCTAACCATGACTCCGAAAGATATCATCACTCTTCCTATGCTCATCATTAAGGGAAGTAACTTGAGATTGATTCGGTGCACATGCCCGGGAGCTACAGCAGGGATGTGTGTACACACAGATGCAGCACTCACATCTCTACGTTTTATGGTATTTTTACACTTAGAATGTAACTAATTACATATTTTGAAAAGAGAAGGTAAAGTATTGAACAGACGTTCTCCCAAGTAGGTATCTTTTTGTTCTGCAAAAATATATTGCTATATACAATGTGCAGAAATTCTATTCACTTAGAAATCATGAACATACTCCGTATTGAGGGAAGCCACTCAATAAACTTGGATAATATATGAGCATATTACTTAGAATACTAAATGATGCACTTTTAGAAGTATTTTGAATAAAATAAAGGTCTCCTTTTACTTGCAGGTAAATGAGTTATGCTACAGACTTGGTTCAGTGGCCAGAAGAGTTGAAAAAATTATATGTTCAATGAGAAGAATAAAGCTGTTTTTCAGAAAAAACCTATTGATGTCCTTAAACTTGATCTCTGCCTCCCCACTCTCACTGAGCCTTTGCAGTAGGCTCAGGACTTCAAAACCCATAATCGCATGTTCAGGAACAGAGATTCGTAGCTTGCACTGGCATGAAGGCAGTGCTATTTGAAATGAACCGGCGGTAACAGAGGAACAGAATTAAGGGGGAAGGGTGTAATGCAATTTCTAAGGGGGAGAGGGAGAGGGCCGGGAAGAAAGAGATAAGCAGAGCTGTAGCTAGCTGTTATCCCATCGCAGTAATGTACAAACGGAGACTGATCAGAAACCAGGGTGAAACACGGGTGCACATGGCCACAGATAGAAAGGATAGTGCAAGGAACTGAGTTGAAATGATTAAACTAGAGGGATTAGGCAACACGATTAACTGAAATCAAAGATGGACACAACTTCTCTTCCTGTTTACCTCTGCTTGAAGTCAATGGGATTGCGTGCTCTGCAGCCAGGAATGTCTCCCGTGGGGCCATGCCTTCATGCTGTGCCAACCACAGCATGGACACTGAGGATGTTCACGAAGAGGATAAATCCTGTAGCTTGCCTGATGCCAAGCAAGAGTGGCGCCTCTCCAGTTTCCAGTTAAGGCCCAGGGCTCTCTATTCCCGAGCTCGCCACAGCTGCGGGTAGGGCATTTCCATCCCCCACCTAGGCTGCAAGAGATTTTCTTCTTGCTTCTAAACTTTATAGGAGGAACCACACTGATTCTTACTGCACCTGAAGCCCTGCAAAGGAGAATTTGCCCTTATCCCTTTCTGTCACTGTAATGTATTTTCTAAGCTTCTCTGTTACCACCTCCATTATGACTGTTCCCTGAACACAAATCAGACTCATAACTGTGAGACAATGCTAGCGAGGCAGAATTCAGGTGGTTCGGGCAAACTGTCTCGCGGAGGCTTGAGGGCATGGATTTTAGCGCTGTAGGACTCTCAAAGTGGCAGAAGAAGTCCAAAGACAGCTTTTTTATTAAGCCTCCCTCCAAAATGTGTGGAAGAGGGTCTTTGTGCATCATCTCCGGCAGGCCCTGCAGAGGATGTCCTGGACGATGGCCTGGGTGTGGTCTGCATGGCGGGACATGGAAATGCCGTGACTCATTAGCAGGAGCTTGGAAGACTCCCAGTTTGTCAGTGAGGCTCTGTGCTTCCGCCCTTACCTCACTACGTCTGCAGCCTCTCTGTAGTCGTATGGAGGTATAGAAATTAGGCCTCAGGTTTGTGCTGAAACAAATAGTTTATCCATTCATGAGGAACAGCAGGTGCAAGCGTGTGGGCACGATTATGCTTACGTCTGTTACCTCTCCTTCTGCGGACCTTCTCGGAGCAGATTCAATTACTGAGGTCAAATTTTATTAAGGCAGATCTTCATTTTTTAACAGTTTCATTATAAAATTCTTATGTTCTGTTGTTAGGTGCTCATTGTATTTATTGTATTTATTGGTCAGCAAACAGAGCTGCCCATCTTTAACTACTCAGTCATGGCTTAGCAGTATAGTCTTCTCCCATGCTCCTTGGCAAATCAAAACTCCAGTGAACTTCAGCAGGGCCTTTTCTATATAGGCTGCAATACAGAGCCTCAGCTATACGATAATTTCCATTGTTGCAGAGTGAGATGGGAAAGTAAGGCCATTACAGGATGTTGAAGTAAAAGCAAATTGCAGTACATTACATTAAATATTAATACTTGTATACAGGATATATGCTATCCACCATGCAATATGAATTCTTTTAGCAACCTCTGGTGTTTCTTGTGCTCTATTCAGAGGTCTCTGCTTTAGCCTAAGACTTTGATGTTTTGGGCCATGAGGTTGATTTACATTACAAAAACTTTGAAGTTTTAATCAGTAACTTAGTAAGGACTTCTTCTTCCAAATTAGAGCAGTTACTACACATGTAAGCTGTCCAGGAGAGACTCGAGACATCTATCAGCTGCTGACCTTATGTCTTATGAATGGCAGGAATGTGAAAAGGTATACTCTGTTGTGTTGACTTTAACAGGCTTCAGTGTTATGAGATGGAGTACTTGTGGTCCTGATGCTAGACAAAATCGTGCTGTTAAACAAAACATTATTATTTTTAAAGCTTTCTTTTCTTCCCCCCCCCACCCCCCACCCCCAGCCTGTAAATGGTGTTTCTGTGCCTCGCTCAATTACATTTCAGACTAGTGGAATTTTGGTCCTGTGTTAAAAACACCATAGTTTTAGGGACCCTGTTCAGAAAGTCATTTTAGCAGATGTGCATTTTAACCTGCAGTCCATGAGAATGCAGAGAGTAAGACTCACTGCTATTAGTCATGGGATTGAAGGTAGCCTGTTCTCACTGTCTTGCTGAGGTGGGAGCTTATGACTGGCTTATGTTATGGAAGCCATTTTCCATTGGTTTTAGTATTTGTGGTCTTACATGTTCACATTGCATTTGCTGTAAGGATAATTTTTGTTGTTAGTTTTCATTCTTTTAATGAAGTTTAGAATGGCTTCATATTGATCCTTCTTGCCTGAGCTACCTGCTGTAGCTGTCCCTGCTTGAGCAGGGGGGCTGGACGAGGTTATCCCAAGAGGTCCCTTCCAACCTCAACCCTTCTAAGATTCTGTGATTAGCTACTGTGCACTGGTGGCCTGTAATGCTTTTAAAGGGAAGAGATAGCAGTCACCTCTAGCTGTGATAAAATGCGGATGGAAGGCAGCTTTGATGTCCGACTCTGCAAGACATTTAGGCCTGGTAAATCCTAAGCAGAGATTTCTCTTTGGGAATCAAATCAGGAACATAGTGGCTGAGCAGACCCTCAAGTCTGTCTCCTTGACTCCCTCTCCGACTGACTAATTTAGTCAATATCTCACTTGGCTTCTTAGGTTTTATGTATTTCATTCTATGGAGATAAACTCTTCCCCTGGATTACACATAGAGCCGGCTATCTGATTCTCAGGCTGAAGATGCAGTTTGGTGTTTGCATTACTTTAAACCCAATCATCCTTGCTAAATTATTGGAAACCAGGCTATTGGTGAGCAGCCCTATCCTTGGCAGGTCAAAAATTCTTGTTTTCTTTACTTCACAGAGATGTTGTATCAATGATTATGAAGTGCTTCGTCAGTTGAGTCGCGGGGCTTCCACAAACAATTCTTCGTCTGTGACTGAAAAGAGATTTTGAGGGATAGAGCTGAAGCTGTCTCTGGCAGCTTCTTTTCTGTTCTGCTCTTCCCTGCACTACTTTAAATGCAGGTGATTTGAGCTCCATCTCCCCTGTCTTCTGACACAGTGCTACCCCTCCAGCTCCTCCACTGTTCCCTGAAGCCTCTGTCATGCCTGCTGCTGAGTGTGTCCCAAATACATAACTAGAAAGCTGTGAACTGATGCCATCTCAGTCTATTTTACACTTCCTCCCAGTGACAGCATCTGTGGGCCTGTGCCGGACAAGGCTGAACATTTTCAGCATCTCATCCCAAACTCCACACTTTGTCCTTGGTATTGGTTCATGTTGTGTCACTCAGGAAGGCCGTGCTACCTAGCACCCAGCTCAAAGATGAGGACAGGGCAAGGGTGAGTGAGCTGGAGGGATCGGACTCAGACGCTCTCTGCAGTGCTGTCTCCTCCAGAGCCCAGCCAGCACTACCTCTGTCTCTAAGGCATACGCTGCAAATGGAAGAGTTTTTACCCAGTTCCCTTTCACAGCTGGCCTGGTTAGCAGAAGAGAGCAGAGCAGCATGAGAAACTGTTACATGCAGAAAGGAGCATGTGGAAGGCAATGTTAGAAGTTCGGTGATCAGGCCATTACGCAGGAGCTTGCACAGCAGCTGGATCCAGAACAGCCCTAAGTGGCATTCATCACTGTGCGCTTTCCTCATAAGCATAGGCCTGCAACAAAAAGAGTCTGAAGATGCTCTGAGCAGTTCAGTTTGGGAGGTATGCCTACAGGGAGTGCCTTAACAAAATGAAGCAGCAGCTTGCAAAGCTTTTGTTCAGATATTAAAGGCTGGGGACTGCCTGGGAAGCAGATCTGTGGAAAAGGGCTTGGGGATCCTAGAGGACGGCGGGCTGAACGTGGGCCAGCAGTATGCCCTGACATTGAAAAGGCTAACAGCATCCTGGACTGCTATTAGCAGAAGCATAGCCGGCAGGTTGAGAGAAGTGATTATCACTTTCAAAGTGGCACTTGTTAGACTCACTCTAGAAAATGGCATCCAGTTTTGGGCTCCCTGAATAGAAGAAAGACATGGATGAAGTGGACCGAGTTCAGCAGAGGACCACAAAGATGGTCAAGAGCTGAAACATTTGCCCTGTGAGGAGAGGCCAAGGAACCTAGGTTCATTCAGCCTGGGAAAGAGATGGCTGCGGGTGACCCAGCAGCAGCCTGCCCGTACCTACAAGCAGGTTATTGAGAAGACAGAGCCAGGCTCTTTGCAGCACTGCGTGGTAGGAGGACATGAGACAACTGGCAGAAATTGAAACTAGAGAGGTTCAGACTGGATTTAAAGGTGAGTTGTTTCCCCCTGAGGACAGGCAGTGCCACAGGTTGGTTGCCCAGAGAGGCTGAGCACGTCCTTCTGTGGGGGTTTTCAGACCCCAACTGGATACAGCCCTAAGGAACGCAGTCTGAGCTCAGAGCTGGCCCTGCTGTGAGCAGGAGGTTGGGCTAGAGAAGAAGGGAGGTAGGCAGCAAGGGACCTTGAACAATGCAAGGTCTCTGAGGGTGCCCACTGCGCCCAGTTAAATTCCAGTAGCATCTTGCTGTGAGTTACCGGATACCTAACAGCATGCTGCCTGGAACCAGTGACCATTAGCAGAGCCACATCCTTGCTTCTTGCTTGAATTTCATTCTTTCTTGCTTGTCATTAAGCCTGCATTGACTTAGGGTTGCTAAGGGTGTAGTTTGATGTGCTCTTCTGTCAGCAAGACAACCCTGCATCTCCCTTTGTCATTCCTGTTCTGGCTCTCAGTTGTGCAACTGTTTATACTGTCACACCAGGGTAGAAAACTGACCTCCGTTAAAAATAACTGAGGAGGGAGTGCGTGGTGTCTGTAACCCAGATTGGTTACATGTTCCGATTCACAATACATCCCCTTAAACCATTTCACCTGTGTTGCCCAAAAGTCAACACGAGGATAGGAATGAATGCCGAAGAAAGAGGGGGACGGGATGAATTGCTTGAACAAGTACTGATATTAAGAGATGTTCATGAAATTACGGCAGGATTGCTTCCTCTAAGAGGAAATGAATCCTGTGCATTAGCCTACAGAAAACATAAGCAGCTGAAATCATCTTAGGGGAAATTAGGGCTATTGTTGAAGCATTGGCAGCATGCAAAGAAAAAAGTAGATGAATCTTTTTTTTTTTTTCCAGGGACCTTCATCGCCAGTTACTCTCAGTAATTGCATTATATCCTTATGAGCCAGTACAGATAAACACAGGGTTTTTAGACCTCCTACGATAGCCAACCCTTGAACGATGATAGTCAGGTTTAGACACTGGGGGCTCACATACTCATAAAATAAATCTAAATAGAGTTCAATTTGTTTTCTCCCCACAGTTAAATTATTTTCTTACTTTCACTCTTTCATCTAAGAAATCCCTCTCTAACCTAAGGGATTTTGATTGAATCAGTCATCTGGGATGAACTTCTCTGAGATAACTGGAAGTTGCAACTGGATTTTATGTCATGGAAAAGTTAATTTTCCGTAGATTTTCTAGAAAATATCGGATTAGTACCAAATCTAAAATGACTGATTGAAGTCTTAATGGGTGAGCTGGGCATTATTACTGTGAAGTACTTCCTGCCTAAGGCTCGAGAATGTAAAATTAGGGCTCACTCAAGAGATTTTAATCTAAAGGTCTGCATATATTTGGAATTAGGCCTTTTGTAATGGATTCAAAAAAATTGCTACCATCTTTTCACCTTCCTTTAGGTGAAATATTTTTCCTTCGCTTCTCTATTGCATTGTAGATTTTCTTTCCATCTGTATGCACAACAGCAGTCAGATCGAACACCTGGCTTTATTGAAAGTGCAACTAGGGGCAAAACAATGGTGGAGAAAATAAGATTTGGCATAAAACAGTAATTTGTGAACATTCATCATGGTAAAATGAGGAGCATTCTCAAAGTCAGATATATAGAGTAAATTCGCACCTGGGCAAATGTATGCAATTGTCCTTACGCAATTGTCAGTTGGAGGAAAATACGTGCAAGGCCATATGTTTTTCTGGCTGTATTGAGGTCTTCCAGAAAAAGAGCATTCTTCTCAAACAACTTCTCAGTTTGTCAAATGGGCTCAAACATGTTCGTTCTTCAGCACCTCGTTTTCTACCGCATGTGTGCATTGGTGTTTTGTTCAGCATATGGACAACGGGAATAAAATCTGATTCACCGCTTGTTTCTGCATCCCCCATGGCTCTGCTACATCGTAGGGCTTTGCTGCACAGTTATCTTTGCTGTGGATTTCCCGTCTATATTTGTCTGATACCTGAGGGGGTAATGTTTAATTCAATACAGTTCTGTACCGTACATTTTTTTCTTTGGGATGATTTTAATTTATAATGGCAGAGACTGAAAAGCATGCATTCATTTCTGCTCAACTGTCTTACGTTTGTGGTGTGACTTTCGTAACCCTCTTCTTTCCTCATTTCCTTGTGAACTCAACAACACTCTATTTTATGGAGGAGGAGAGAGGGTATATTCCTAATTTAGAGGAATTGATATGGCATGTAGAGACATGAATGTACCCTTTGTCCCTTTACCCAGGACTGCTTGCATCACTAGCAGCAGATGGTTATGAGGAGAAACCAGCAATTTTTCATACTGTACTGTGAAAGCAGTCCATGAGTACAGACCAGCTACAGATGGAAGTAGTTAGGACTACTCAGAAGGTGAAAAATGCATCGGCGCAAGGGCAGGTGCCTAAAGCTGAAGTAAGCAGGTTGAGCTTGAGCCAGATTGCAGATTAGTGTTTTAATGGGGACTCCACTTCTCTGCAGAGCATAGTATTAAAAAATAATTTTGGGATCATAATATTTGTGTTTCTGAATTTATTTCACTATCAAACTTTACTTAACTTAATAGCTAAAAGGAAAAGCAGGCCACTGTCCTAAATATATGGTTTTGGGACAGACCTATGAAAACTATTAACACCAAAAGGCTTTCACTAAGACTGAAATTAGTCCACTCCCGTTTTCTGCATCTCTCTTGCAGTTCCTCCCTCTCTGTCTGCAGCCAGTCATTTTCTGCCACTCATTGCACAGCATTTGTCTCCTGTCCATGATGGTGTATGTACTTTTTCATCTTCTTTTTTTCAGTCTTTGTCCTACATCTTCATTAATGTTGATTTGCTGCTCCGTGAGACATGGAGCTGAATTTTTTGTATTAAAGACTTCTTGTTACTGTGTGAATATAAGAAATCAGGCCGTTTGAGGCAGACTACAATTTCCGTACTGCGCTCAGATATTGCCATGACATGAGGGAATCCTAGAAATACTTGAGATGCTGTTTTAACATGGGGTGAAAATGCAACAGCAGAGGACTTGTCAGCTCTGCTTAACAGCCTCACCATTAAAATTATCCTTGGAAAGACAACATTTAAGGCCGCTTTAAAATTGCGTTGGATAAGTGTGTGCACAGGAAGAAGATACTTTCCCATAAGGTTTTGCAAAAATCAAACTTTTTTTTTAAATTATTGGTTGGTTTCTGGGGTTGCTTATTTATTTAACCCCAGACAGGAAAATTGATGCCCAGTGCGGTTAGGTAATGCACTCAGTCCTTGTGATCAGCGCTGGGAGCGGGGCCCGTTATCTGCACAGTCATGCCATTCCCTCTCCATCGCCGTCTCTCCCCTGAATCACACCCGATTTGCTTCTGCGCTTTACAGCTGTGTTAAGCCCATCTACACAGCAAGTAGTTTCCCAGTGCTAGCAGTAATGTATACAACACTGTGCTTAACCAAGAAGCGTACAAGCTGTCCTCAGTTACCGGAGTTAGTCACCTTCCACTTCAGTCAGTCACTTCCGGGGACGTTCAACTACGTTATATGAACTTCATCTTTCCTTCCAGTTCCTTTGTGTCTGCGTTTGTTTATTTTTAATTGCGATCTCT
The DNA here is from genome assembly GCA_013398225.1 of Steatornis caripensis. Lineage (NCBI taxonomy): Eukaryota > Metazoa > Chordata > Aves > Caprimulgiformes > Steatornithidae > Steatornis > Steatornis caripensis. The sequence continues at coordinate 11,782 of VZSC01017930.1, read as the reverse complement.
CAGAGCTCACAGATGACACACAGTTAGCAGGAGCAGTGCCATGCATTCAGTATGCACTCTGGGAAGTTTATCCGCATCAAACAGCCTTTCCTCGGTTCCCCTAGTCAGTCTGGATGGCTTTAAATGTCAGTGTACTGGGAATGAACGATGAAGTGCTGTTTGTCCTCGCTGAGTAATGGCTACATCCATGGAAGGAAGCTGGAAGTTGTTAACAGTTGCAGTTCTAACTTCTGTTTTGGATACTTGAGGAAAACCAGCTCCTAGCCGTTGTAAAGCTCAGACAGGAAGATGCAAAAGGATCAGCAAGGCTCTAAGAGTAAAGATAGGAATTTGGGTCAGGCAATGGGAACAGGTGGCTTAGTGAAATAATTAATTTATAAAAAGCTTGGCTGTTGGCCAAACATGAACACAGCATGATTTGGATTTAGTCTTGCTGGGGACTGGAGTCTTATCTACTCATATCCATAAGGCAAGATGCAGGATGCCAACCTGTATTGAATCCTGACCCCATATCTCCAGCGATACAGACCTCTCAACCTTTTGGCACTCGTGTTACAAGAGAGCTGGAGCGTTTGATATGTGGATACATGGGGACTTCACAATTGGCTTAAACTGTCTGTGTAGACATAGCCTCTGGTTTGCAATATGGTGGCTAATCCAGGATACTTAAACTATTGTCCAACTTGAATCTATGATTCCTCTTATTAAAAATGTGCTCTCAATAGCTCGCGGTTCATATAGTTCGTAGTATTAAGAAAGACAAGTTGTTTTGGTTATTTTAGGTGGATGGGAAATGTTTTTCTCATACCCTGAATACCTCACAGAGATTTTACAAATATTTACAAATATTTAAGGGTTGCACTGTTCTGGATAATTCCAGGTGTCTGCACAGCAATGGCAAACATGCAGACCTCGTCCGAGTTCAGCTGAGGGGAACATTTGCATTCAGTCCTTTCTTTCTTTGATAGCTCATGTGATTCCCACCTACAAACAGTTAGGAAAGGTTTTACCTAAGCATCTCATGTGAAGAATGTTATCTATAACAATATACCCTATACTCAGGATTGTGCCTCAGGGGCATTTATAGCAGGTATGACTTGAAGACCAGTGTTGAACTCCTGGCTACATGGATAAGTCAAAGGTAAAATGAGGCACTGACTTAATTGTTGAGTCTGTGCTCACCATCTGCTGGCAAACAGCACTGTCATCAAGATGTAAGTGGTAAAATGTGTTATAAACTGAGAATTCAGATTTCTTCCCACCAAAGAAGGGAGGACTGGCATAACTATAATTACTGGGTCTCAAACGTGTAATTGTATTCTTGAAGCTTAATGAGTTGTCATAACTCTGCTGCGCTTCAGTAACTGATCGTGTGCGTGCACTTGGCTAGCCCATGTATCTTCCATCTGCAGTAAGCTAAAAATATGCACTAGATCAATTACTAATCCATAAAATCTCAGTCATAAATCTGGGTCGTGACAAAATTTTAAGTAAAATGTAAGCATATGGTAACAAGGACTCCTCTGTGAGATAAAGCATATGATATATGGCTATATATAAGCGAAACAGTAGTTAAATGGAGTATAATTGTCTATGTATACCGATATGGGAGATGGAGGCACGTGACATCTGTTAGGAGTGCATATCTTTGGACATTAGGCAATTCAATTTCTTGGGCATTAGGTAAGTTTTTATTTTTTTTGCCAGTTAAGGGCTAATGGTTGCCATCTGATAATGACAAAACTTTCACTTAAGATGCTTTAAGCTCGGCTGTGTAAAAATAGCAGCAAATCTGGAACGACACAGTTGAGTGATAAGATTTTTTTTCCAAATGTGCTGAATTTGAAGTTACAATGATGCTATGTATTCTTCGATGCTTACTATTCCTAAAATAAAATCCATATTAAAGTGATAGAACTGAATTATGAAATTTAGATACCTGGGAATTTGGACCCTAAAGTCTACATTTTAGTTATCATGGAAAACATTGTGTTTTCTTTATTAAGCAGGCAGAGCAACCTTGTATTGATGACTTCTTTTTGCACACATGCTTTGAAACTACACATCACACTTGTCTGGGTGACTATGTATAGATCTTAGGATACACATTTAGGCTCCCGGCTTTAAACGTTTTTGCTGTAATCTACTTAACACCGCTTCACGATTTGTGATTTCAAGTATTGTCTGTCTTCTTGCTTGTGGAGAGAAATTTATTCAAGACCGGGAAACGCAGTGACACCTTGAGTATATAGCTTTGGCATTTGTGTTTTAAAAGTACTTTGCTCACTGTTCCTTGGGCTGAGGTTAGGTACATTCAGAGTCATTCCTATGTTTTATGGCTGTTGAATTTGCTTTTGTAGCAGATTAGGCTGATGAGAAGAAACTAAAATGGGCATATAAGCCTTGTTTGGGTATAAATAACCCTTTCTCTGGGTAAGAAGTAATAGGAAGAGTTGCAGTTAAAGACCATGTTGTGTACACTTTTTATTCTGTGCAGGTGCCTTACTTGCAAGATTCTTCCTGAAGCGTAGCCCTTCATTTCTTTACTGGTGAGAGCTTGAGTTAGGCATCCACATCTGAAGCTGGGCTGGGGACGGACAGTTGCTGCTTTCTTGCCGTTACCCAAGGATCCGCTTGCTAATTATTCTACTCTGAAGAACTGGGTTTGGAAAAGGGGATCCTGAATTCTGCCCCAAAACCCTGTGGCAGAGACCCTTCTTCTGCCAGGTTCCTCAGCTCAGCTGTTCCCTTAGGAAAGCTGTCTGGTTAAGAGCGAGAGGCCTCTATTTCAAGTCCTTTATCACTTATTTTTTTAGCACAAAGTAATCTACCACTTGAAAAGGAGTCCAAAATCTGATAAGCAACATTTTTAAGAGCTTGCAGTCCAATGCTTTGTGCTGTCTGACGAGAAAGGAATCGCAGCTTTGCAAGTGACGGCGGCGTTATGAATAGTCAAGCACTTACCAGAGCACTGGCGCTGGATGGCTGCGGGGGGGAAAAGCCAGAGGCAGTGAGTCAGCATGACCTTGGCTGCTGCCAGAGGGTTGGGTACCGCATCCAGCCTCAACGGTCATTGGCATGAGTTGGAGTCTTTAGCGGAAAGAGCCTATGGTGAAATAAAATTCACTAGCGTAACCACTGATGGTATGTGTCTGACAGGTGTCACATGTATATGGTAGTAATGAAAACATGCATCAGCATACGACAGTTTGATTATTATTAAAATTAATTTTGGTAGTAAACTGGTCTTGTTCTTTGTTACCCTGTGAAAGAACAGACTGCTAAAGGAGAAACATTCTGAATCAAGGTATTACTTCTTTCATAAGCTGCTCTTTGGCCCACTGGGTCTCAGCAGGGTGGGATAAATTGTTATTTATTGCATGACAGTAGTACCTGGGGATTCTGAGATGCCTGGCACAATGAGTTTCAGGCATATAAATAAAAGGTTAGAAATTTTAAGGTGGAAATAGACAACCTTGTCAGGGATTTGCTATTAAGGAATAGTAAGGGGAATTTACAGATGAATAATGGAGGCCCAGAAGCTGTGGAGGGATAGGTTGTTCAGCCATAATTTCATAGGAAATATGACGAAGTCACAAAGAAAACACAGATTTTTCTCAGAACTAGTCCAATCATTTATCTTTCAAAGATCTTTCAATTTTAAAAAGCCTGCCAGCCAGAAAGCCAAAGCAACCAACTGCCCTGTACTCACTGACCAGTGTGTGCAGTGGCAGTACCTCCCACTGGTTCCAGTGTGACCAGTAAGGCCATTTAGGAATGGTGTTGCTGGTAGTTTTGCTACTGTAACACAATCAAAACTTAAGGAAAACCGAGGATGAAAAGCTTTTGGAAACGTCTTTGGTTCCTGAAGTCATTATTCGGCCGCATTTCGGTGGTGAAGCCCTTGTCATTAGAGACCATCAGTAGCTCTTCACCTGCATCTCTGCCTCCTGTGGAACTGCCCCCTTTGCCTTACCGTGGTCCTTCTCCCACATACTCCGGTGATCCCAGAGCACATGGAAAGTACCTGGGATCCCAGAGTACATTGATGTTTCTCACCCCCAGCTGCCCTCTCTGCTCTGCCCTCTCCCCCTCTGGAAGCCAACCGCTCCTGGCTGCCATCCCAGTATTTGTAACATCTTCGTACCCCTTCCCACTCATCCCTTTCTGAACCATGACTCTTCTCTGCTGTGACAGAGGTTTTCACATCAGCATTTACTAATCCTTGCAGCTGGTTGAAATGCCTCATTTTAATTTGCTCTTTGCCCTCATCTATTTGTTCGTTGTGGATGGAGACCAAATTCCAGCCGCCTCTCCCTGCAAAGAATGCATCTCGCCTCTCCTCGCCCGCCGTCTCTGGGTAGCCTCACCCCACAAAGTACCCCTTGTTCCTGTCACTGCATGGGGAAAAGTTAAATGACACGCTTTACTGTGTTGAGCACCGGCATGTGGGATGCACTGTATAATGAGAATATGTGGGAAATCTTCACTTAAATCTGCAGGGCGGGACTTTTGCAGTTCTTTGGGAGCTTGAGCTGTCTAAAATCTCACCGGGTACGTTAAGCACTAAGTCAGCCTTCTTGCAGAGCTGGCAATGGTTAATGTGGAGCTTGTAGAGAGCGAGCTCTGTGGGGCAAGGCCTGCCCTTGCCGGCCTGTCTGTGTTGAATATAACACAGTGAGCATCTATTCTTGGCTGGGAACAATTAGGTTCTATGGCAATATGAGTAATTAATAATTATAACGGGGCCTCTTCTGTGGATGGGCTGTTAGAAATAATTTCCTTCTGCTAGTTGCTTCTTTAGAATGTGGTTTTGAACTTTGAGATCCTGAAAGAGATAATCAAAACACGCGCAGCTGTCACAAACTTTTAGCTTTGTTTGTGTAGGCAGTGATGGAAATTCCCGAAATTAAATTGTGGGATGGCACACTGGTTTGCGCATCTTTTGTTGCAGCATCAAGCTCTTATGCAATGGACCCTTGTTTGATTAAAGGCCCTTCTCTCTAAGAGTGGGCTTCAACTGTCGCTATTTTTAATAAGGGGAAAAGAAGCACAATCGTGCACAGCAAACCACTGATCCCCTGTTGCTCTGCTCCTGATTCACATAGGGAGCACACAGATTAGCTGTGCTGTGCACTGCCAATGCATTGCTGTCGGGGTGATCCAGCTGCTGTAGCTGCAAGAGGTAGGCTCTTGTTTCCAGATGTGGTTTGTGAGATGGTGGTGACTGAATCCTGCCTTCACCCACGGGGCAGCTTGGACCTAAAGGCAGGATAAAGCATTTGGTTGCTTTGGCATGTCACAGCCAACAGCCGTTCTTCATCCCCTTTGCAGGAGGGGCAGCACCTGGCCCACAGGTTGCCATTTAGATGAAGCTAGTGAGTGGAGGTAGTGCAATGGAAGGACAAAGTAACATGGGTCCTCTGTCTACAGGATTCATCGAGGTCTGAAGGCTCCTTCCATCCATCTTCTTCCCCATATGTAAGGGAAGCTGGACTGTAGAGGCCTTCAGAGACCTCTTCCACAACCTTCTTTGCAGCCTTTGTCAAAACTTTGCCAAAAAGGTATTAATGGCTCTGAAATTTAAAGTTAGGTATCCAAAGATACTTTATTCCTCTAAATTTTTTCCTAATGATAAAAAACTTATTCCTTCAATGAACACAAACCTGACTTTTTCAGGAAGCTGACAGATTGTGACATGATGATGAAGATGAGTATGACTGAGAATGTCACATCGTAATTCAGGGTTTTGGAGTATTGGACTCCCAGTGACCCATGCAGGAATGCAAGCAACATTGGTAGATTGTTGCTAATGAAGAAGATAGATAGTAACTTCTGAATCTTTTTTTCAATCCTTGTTCTATTTCAACTCTGGTAACCATAGTAATTACATTTCTGTTTTGTGGGTTTAACCTATCCATGACCAAAACCTCTTCTGGTGGACAGTTTGTTACTACAAAGAGCATGTTGTAGCCTGCAGCCAAAAGCACTGGTACTAATACAGAATGTGATTTTTATTTGTTCTCATAAGGCATGCAGAGCCAGGTACAGCAAGTATTTTTTCAAATTTTGTTAAAATAAAAATATTGGGCTCCATGACAGCACTGTGAATTATGGTCTGAATTCTCTGCTGCTGCACCTCTCCTGAAATCAATAGAATTATGCTAGCAAACAATTTGGTCCTTTGTAGTGTTAAGTCACACAACTCTAGCAGTGACTGTCACAATGACGTTCCCAGAACTATAAGGTGCTTTGATGGGAGGACTTGGCAGCAGATTGGAAGCACTGGTGACTCAGTGGGCAGTGCTTTGCCTTCTGAGCCAGAAGTGAACTGGTGCCCCAGCAGTGCAGTTTGTAGTTTGGTTTTTGTGTTGTTCTTACGAGATGTAAACCCATCTGTTCTCATAAAATAATTGCGTGTTATTTTTTCAAAAAGAAAATTAGTATTCTTGCTGGGTTTTTTTGTAAATTTAATGTCAAGATAGCTACCCCTGGCTGTCTGTTTTTACAGAGCTGGTAGGATAGAATAATCACCTTTGCAATCTTTATCCTTAAGTCAAATTTGGTCATAAGTATCCAACCGATTCCAAGTTATTAGAAAAGGTGAGACTTCTAAGAGCTCGTAGGAAACAGGCTAAGACTTGCTGCTTGTTGTTTGCCCTGGATAGTTAGGTCTAAATTTTCATTACTGAACTTGGGTCATCTTCCATGCTGCAATGGCAGGTTTAAAGCCAAGTTCCTTTCTCATTTTCAGGTTTGGGATCTATTTGCAGAAAGGAGATTTTCTTCTATGGTAGCTGTGAGAAGGCTTTCGCCTGAGTGCAGTGTGGCATGAAAAGGGCATCAGTACAAGTGTCAGCTTTTACAAACCAAGCAGCTTCTTACACTGGCACAGATAAGAGCAGAATCTGCTCCTCATGGCTAATCTAGAAGTTGTGCCTTTTTTTTTGCAAAAGTTAGCTGAAATATTTAGCCAATATACTTCCAAATTTCCTCCAAGTGAACAAATGGTCTGACAGCCAAATTCCTCTCTCTGATGTAAGAAGGGAAGACGGGCACATGAGTGCCCAAGTTGATCACCTGTTAGTATGTTGCTGTACACCTTTCAGAATACGTTCAACATGATGTAAACTTAGGCACCACCAGAAACATTGCATAGCTAGTTTTCTTCTGTAATACTTACATTGAGAGGTATTATGAAAATACTAAAAATGTCTAATTTTAAGTTGTGCAAGCTGGGAGTGGGATGCCAAGAAACTTCTATGTTATGTAGTTTGTGAAAGACTTTTTTTACAGTTGATGTTTGAAACCCACTGACTGCAGAAGTAAACAGGGATTTAAAAAAGTGCACTTCAGAGACACACTTTACCCCCCAAAGTTTCAAATAGATTAAGGTTCCTTGAAGAGTCTTATAGAGGCAAGGCCTTTTAAAGCACCATTAAGTTAGAAAAGAAGTTATATGGTCCTGGGCAGCCAGCTCTAGGTATCCCTGCTTGAGCAAGGGCTTGGACCAGATGACCTCCAGAGGTCCCTTCCCACCTCAACCATGCTGTGAGTGTAAGTAAGTCAAGGAGTTCTTAAAACTGTCTTTAAAACTCCAGGTGTACATGTGAAATCCAAGGAGGATCTTTACTTCCCCGTTTGAATTCCGTCACTGCGTTCATAAAGATAAAACAGAGGAAAGCAAAGGAAGAGATCAGCTTTACAGAAGGAGCATCTCACCAGGGAAGGCTGCGCACTGGATTGTCCCCAGCAGAATTAGATTTAAAAACCTCTAGAGACGTCCTGAACTGGCTGAAACTGGGATATAGGTGTTAGATGAGCACAGGACATTCAGTTGGTTTTGTTTGTATGATCTCATTGCTAAAGATTTGTTTAACCATATCTTCGATGAAATGTGCTGGGCTTGTTATTTTTCCTCTTAACTTTAACCAGTAGTAAGTGTAATCTAAATACGAAACTTCTAGGTATGCAGGCCCCTGATCTTGCAGGAACAGACAGCATTGAGAGGGTAGATAAATACCCACAGAACAGCAGGAGCCCTAAAATGTACGTCCTCTCCACCGAGCTGCGCGGGGCTGCGTGTGCTGTGTCTGTAAACAGAGATCTCCCGCGGGGTCTGTGAGCCATGACTGCCAGGAGCAAAAGGAGAGAAACTGAAGAATGTCCATTCTCTTTCCCTCAAAAGCAAACAACAACAAATAAACGGCAACTCCCTTGTCTTCTCTGTCTCTGTGTGTAGTGATTTATATAAATATATACATGTCTGCAAGAACTGGGATGAGATGGCATCTCAAATGAATGTCTAAATCTTACTGTTTGCAGCAATCACTGCTATATTTATGATCACAATAATTTTGGTTGTGATGTAGAACTTAAACTTGCGTCTGTAACTGGCTGAAATGAAACAGTTTCTAAATTAAGCTTAAACCAATTTAAAATAACTTCCAGTATTTCCTTTCAATTCCAATGGAAGCTTATTTTATTTCCCGGACGTTGCCTCAAGGTTATCTACATATCTATGTCATTCAGAATTGGCAGATTTTTACCTTCTTTGTAACAGAGGTACAAAGTAGTTTTACAAAGCATGGGGGGAAAAAACTTGCAGTAGTTGTTAATTTCAAATTAGAATATGAGTTGTATCTTCTGCCACAGACTGTTTTTGTTTTGGCCGTAATTTCCTGATTTTGGCCATAATCACGTAAAATATTTCTAAAATATTTATCCCATCTGTAAATATTTCTAGTGACTTGGGATTGAAAGTGAACTTCATTGCAAGATTTTATTTTTTTATGATAGTCTTCGTAAGATATGCAGGTAATCATGGTTTGTGATATATGCAACAGAGGTCAAGAAAGCAGAAAACCAGTTGTAATCTACAGCTGGTAAATTGGACTGCCTCTGTCAGCATCAAAAAAAGCTGTGTTGTCTCCTGTCTGCTAAAGTTCTTGTCCAAAATAATCTAATCAGTTATTGTAGGCTTTGTAATATTGACATTTTAGTAAGGCATTTCTGTGTAAATACTACATTTCTGCGTAGTGCCCTATACCTGCAGTAATCACCCTGGCTTAAAGAAGTCTTGTACATAATTTACGAATTACACAGACATTCCCACAAGTTCTGAATGCTGAAGTAGTTTGTTATAGGTATACACAGTCATGAAGAAGCCATTTTTTAATTCATGTGGATTCAGTATTGCATAAAGTGACAGTTTTTAGTGCCATACACACAATGAGACGATCGGGGGAATATGCCTACATGCATATATGAAATCTGGTGGTGGCTGCTGCTGCGCTGCTGAGTGCCTCACTAGAGGTAAAAAGTCATTCGTGTGCTGTTAGGGCCAGGTCCCCCATCTTCTGAGTGAAGCAATGCCTAAATAGCCGTCGAATTTTGATGGTATTTTTTCTAGAGGGAGCACCTCAGGATAAGAGGTTGGTTTGATGCGTTTGAAGAAAACCAGGCTGACCCAGTTTTTCTATACGATTGGGGTTTACAGGAATGAATTTACAGCAGTCCAAAGAGACCAGGCATTCCTACTGTCCCTGAAATCCCACTACGACAGCACAGGGATAATTAAGCCTGCAGTCATATACATTATTCCTGCTGTTGTTTTACCAGAATAAGGGATTACTGCCTTTACCTATTGATCTTCCCTGCCCCATTCCTCACTGCCTGCTACTGATTGCCTGATCACTCCTTAATGCAGTTCTGGGAAATGTATGTGAAAAGTCCTTAATCACCACATTTCAGTAGTACTGTGTGGAAAAGACAAATGTAGGGGATTCCTTTTTTATGAGCTTGGCATAACAACAGGGTCAGGTAAGAAATAAATGGGCCGTAAAGGAGAAGGGAAACGAGGTAGGTCTCGAGGGGTAGGNCCTGCTACTGATTGCCTGATCACTCCTTAATGCAGTTCTGGGAAATGTATGTGAAAAGTCCTTAATCACCACATTTCAGTAGTACTGTGTGGAAAAGACAAATGTAGGGGATTCCTTTTTTATGAGCTTGGCATAACAACAGGGTCAGGTAAGAAATAAATGGGCCGTAAAGGAGAAGGGAAACGAGGTAGGTCTGGAGGGGTAGGGATGTCCTGTGGTTACAACGGAGAAGCCATGTGAATCCTAATTAAAATGCTATAGGGTGATCCTAAGCAATATTCAAGGAACCTTAGTTTTCACAGCAGAACTGGTAACTACTGCTTTGATCTGTATGTTTCCAGTGCTATGCAAAGTAAAGAGCAGGTGCTCTTGAAAGCTTTCGGCAGTCTATCTGGTTCAGCTGTGTGTCCCTGAAGGCTGGGCCAGCTCGAGAGGGGCCAGCTGACAGCACAGAAGCTGTGATTAAGGCTGTGCTTTGGCTCAGGGTCTGTTATGTTTATTCTGGAGGTTTTTGATGCTTCAGGGAGGTTAAAACAAATAAATAAACAATCCTGCCATGTTTGCAGTAAAGAAATCAGATAGTCTGACTCCCAGCTGCCTGCGCTGCTTCTCTGCTGGACTTCAACCTCCCCATGCTGAAGTGATGCTGCGATGGCAGGGAGCAGCACTCCAGAGCATTGGCTCCTATGACAGGTGAAAATGGGTTTAGACTAATGCAGTGGGTTGCAAATTTTGCTGTCTTTTGTGGGAAAGGTGGTTGGGGCTGCCTGCTTTTTAGTGCTGGGCTCCTGGGGTTTTTAAGAAGGTTGCGTTGGTTTATTAGTGCTGGAACTATAAAGACCCATTTCCCTGTAAGAGAAGAAGCAGGGATACTCAAGGAGAGTGGTGAGCTTGGGTTTTGTTTGCAGGTAGGTAAGTGTGAGAGTAGTAGGGGTTAACTGGGTGGGATGTCTGTGGAACAGCCTGGGGAGTCTTTTTATGGCTGTGGCTCCTGCTTATATTAGGAGGAAATTTTATGTTTTATGGGTATAGGCTTATCTGGCTTTGTATCATTTTCCATGTGGTGAGAAATACTCTATGAGCAGGCTGCAGGTCTGTGGGAACTGCCTAGGGATGAGTACTGCTACTCTTTGCCATGCGTTTTTGTCTTGGCTTTATGAAACGTGCTGCTTCTGCTCATATGTCCTGGAAGACCTCAGAATCTTCTCAGGCGTGTTTAGGAAAACAAAGTCTTAAATAATGCTTTTTCTCCAGTTCTACAATTTTAGTAGTTCAACTGTGGAAATATAACTGAGGTGGTAACTGAGCTTCTGGAATCCTTTTTTCTGAGAGCGTGTGGAAAGTGATGAACTCAGTGTGACTTTCATATCTACTGGCAAGTAGATGGGAGTGACATTTAGAAAAGTCTTTTTTTAAATTTTCTTTTAAACTGGTAGCTCTAGCATAAAAATTGTAAGCACAGAATCCTAAAATGTCACTTTTTCTATCCTCTCTTCTGAGGGGAAGAGAGGTGGCAGTGGAAGAGAATAAGACTTCATAATTCAGCAGGAAACCACACCTTTATTTTGGCTGCAGTCTTGGTTGATCGCACGGACTAACCAAGTGTCAGACACGTGGTAGAGCCGAGAGAGAGACCAACTTCCCTGCTTGTTAGCTGATAACTTACTGATGTTTCTGTGTCAGAGACAGCGCGTTAATTTGAACATTCATAGCCCATTCCACAAGAGTGAATATGTGAAACTGAATATTTTGATGAATCAGTATTTCCTTTTCACTTCCCCTCCTATATTTTCCTGCCTTAATCTCATAGATGAAGCTTCTGTATTCTGTCAGGTGCTGGACGAGTTGGTCAAAGGGACTTCATTTTAATGTTTAGTGTTGTGGGTTTAGGGTTATGTGCC
>VZSC01017929.1:489342-501871 GCA_013398225.1 Steatornis caripensis | reverse complement strand
AAAAAAAAAAAAAAAAGAAAAAAAAAGAAATATGCTGCTAGTGCAGTATTAATTTTTAGGCTATGATAGGTGGGGTGGTGCTGGTGAGGGAAACCTGGACACTGTGCCCTCTGCCTGTGGAACCTTCTAGAAGGGAGCACTGAGCATGCTCGGTGGGAGAGGCAGCCATTTTAGTGACTCCTGTGCTGCCGCCACCATGATGAATGAATGGTTCAGTGCACGGCCTTGGGGTCTGCCTTGCTGCTGGCAGTGGTAGTGCCAGCCAGAAAGGCAGAAAGTAGGGGCAGAGGAGTAATCGTTTCAAAAAATGAGGTACACGTAATCGTGAGTGGTTGCTGTGCAAAAGGGAGGCAGAGCGTTTGGATGGCGCCTGCTTGGCTTGGGGGCAAACTCCTTGTTTAAGGAGTGATACCCAAAACCACAGAGGATTTGGGTTGGGGACAGGATGAAATAAACGTCCTCCGCTTCTGAGCCTCTCCACTGATGACAGAGGGGGAGTCTCTGGCAAATGGTGTCCTCTGTCAAGTCAGGATAAATGTGGGCCTCACCTCCTTTGAGGTCAAAGCAGATAGTGCCCCGTCCAGTGCAAATCCAGGTGCTGTGGACCAATTTCTGAACTGGCAGAAAACAATATACGGTTACTGACTAAATGAGGTCTTCATTCATTTTCCTGAGGTGAGACTCTGTCCCCATCAGCTAACGGTGTGGTGGTGGCAGCATCTGTGAACATATGCCACGGTTTTATTTCTCTGGCCTAGTGTTTATCAATATTGTTACATAAATAAACAAATCCTTTTAATCTGTTTCTTTAGCAGTATTGATAGCAAGTGCATTTACAGGTATGTCCCTTATTTCTTAAATCAGATTGCATAAAGCACAAAAGTGTTTTCTGACTGGGGTTTTGCCTCTGGTATCAGCAAGATGGAATTACTCTAAAAGTGTGTAGCTTTATATGTAGATTATAAATTATGACATTTCTTTGGATATTTACATTTTTATGTCCTAAATACTGTGTATATCAAGAAGGTTTGCTGTTACCTTAAGCATTTTCAGCAAGTAGTGAAGGGGATTTGGATTGGAAAGTACTTATAAAGGAGTTACCGATACATTAAATTGTATAATCGAGCAAAAAGTTGGATGGAATTTTGCTTTCACTGGCTTCTTGAAAAGCGTTTTCCATAGAGAAGTAATTAAATGCTTTTAACAAAATACATGACAAAGGTTAATTACAGAAGTGTAACATCCCTGCTTTTATCGAAAGACAGCTGACAGCACAGCTTCCTGGCATGTGGTCGTGGTTGATATAGTCCTGCGGATAATATTAAGTTCTTTTTCCATAAAATAAAGATAGAGGCGATGGCCAAGTGAAGGGAGGAAGACGCTCCACTTTTGACCATTCTTTGCACAAGACTAAGCCCTAAGGTGCAGTAGCGTGGTACTGCTTAAATCACCGTGCTTTCCAGTTGGTAGAATATAGTTGTTTCCCTGTGAATGAAGGCCGGATTAGGTTATTTAGAAAAGGTAACTGGTGTTTCCAAATGTGTTCCAGCCTGCAGGTTGTATTCTGTTCTGTTGTCTCATTACCTATTTACCAAATCGGTTCCCATGAAGAGCAGCATTTGGCTCTGAGATTGCTGGCTTCACTCTGAATTTCACTCATTTACTCATGAGTTCTTTGTGGTGAAAAACTCAAATGAAACTGATGAGCTCTTCTGTTACTTTGTAGGTTGTTTTGGGGTTCCCCCACCCCCACATAGCCTTCTATTAACTCTTTGCAAAAACTAATAATTTGAAAAATCATATTTTACCTGCATTTCCAAGGGTAAGAGCAAACACTAAAAATTATTCCTTCATGGTCCTCAAGCAACATATGTGTTCCTAAAAACGGTATGGTGACAGTATTCTGGAGGATATGAGTGGCCAGTAGCATTGAAGCAATTAACTTAAACTTGTGGATCTTTTCAGTATGCTGCTCAGTTTGTTGTTTTCCTCAGTGTGCGGTTGAAGAGCTCTCTCCTTACTTCTGATTCTGACATGATAATTTTTGCTGCCTCCTCCTAGTAACGAAGACAGTGTGTGCAGAGCAGTGTGATGGACGGTGCTACGGGCCCTACGTCAGCGACTGCTGCCACCGGGAATGCGCTGGAGGCTGTTCCGGACCTAAAGATACTGATTGCTTTGTATGTGTGAGACTTCTCTGTTTTTTTTGTTTGTTCCTGGCAGTCACACTGCAGATTCTTAATGCTTTAATCCATGAAATTGACAATTTTGTCCCTTTTAATGTATTGCATGCTCACTCCCAGGTTTAGACTGCAAATTTTAGCATTTAATATTTTTCTCGTTATATTAACATCACTTATCTACTTAGTATTACCCATTAACAGATTTATGAGATTTGTAAATACAGATTGGAAACCATTAATATGCTAGTATCTGTGATTTTTATCTTTTTCTTTTCAAAAATTAACTTTTAGAGGTGATAGGGAATTTTTGAAAGTATTTATTGTTACATTTGAGCATGGCTTTTATTACTTCTCTGTGTGCTTTTTATTTGAAAGTCAAGAATACAATTTAGCTTCTCTGTGAAAGGTTTTCCCTATTACTGCCAGACTTCATTAAAACTTAGCTTTTTTACTGGGAGCTTCTTAGTGGAGATGGAAGGAAAGTGGTTTCCAAGATACACTACCTCAAACTCACGGTACTATGTGTGCTTAAGATGTGTCGTGGTTTAACCCCAGCTGACCACTAAGCACCACCAGCCACTCGCTCACCACCCCCTTACCACCCCTGGAGGGAGAGAATCAGAAGAGTAAAAGTGAGAAAAATTGTGGGTTGAGGTAAAGACAGTTTAATAGGTAAAGCAAAAGCTGTGTGCACAAGCAAAGCAAAACAAGGAATTCACTCACTGCTTCCTGTTGGCAGGCAAGTGCTTAGCCATCTCCAGGAAAGCAGGGCTCCATCATGCATGACAGCTACTTGGGAAGGCAAACACCATCACTCTGAATGTCCTCCCCTTCCTTCTTCTTCCCCTGGCTTTATGTGCTGAGCATGTCATAACAGGATGGAATATCCCTGTGGTTGTCCCATGCGGTCCCAGCTGTGTCCCCTCCCCAACTCCTTGTGCACCCCCAGCCCACTCGCTGGTGGGGCAAGGTGAGGAGCAGAAAAGGCCTGGGCCCTCTGTGAGCACTGCTTGGCAATAACAAAAACATCTCTGCATTATCAACACCGGATTTCCAGCACAAATCCAGAACACAGTCCCATACTAGCTACTGTGAAGAGAATTAAACCTATCCCAGCCAAAACCAGCACAAGATGGAAAGAGGAAAAGGCTTTTTCCTTAAAAAAATAGACAATCTGAACATACAATTTGTCTTGTTTGTAGTCTGTCATTTATAATGGTGAAAACAGCTTTGGAACCAAATACTGATGTCAAAAAATGTGTAGCTCATCACACTGGGTTGCAGAGGCAAGTTTTGCTGATGTTTCCAGGGGAAACAAACCTAGGCCTTAGTAAGTCTAAAACTAGAACATGCACAGAGAGTTAGATTTTCGAAGGTACCCAAGTGACTGAAGAGACAAATATCTACAAAGTTACATAGACTTCTTTTAAAATCTGCCAGATAGGATTGGGAGGAGGGACCTTATGGTATGGACAACTGCAGATGTTTTGATACTGTAGGCAAGTGGATCATAATGAACTGGTAAAAATTACTCTTTCCCTGACGGGACCTGGCACTTGCTCACTGTTGAGATACCGTTTGTTAGCGGTACATGCTGTCCTTCAAAAGTACGTTCTAAGTGCTGTGCTTTTGCTGCTGCTGAAATGCAGTGATGGCCTGACTCAACTATGAATAGGTTTTACTAAAACTGTTCTTTTTGGCTGGGGCTTTGCACAAGTGGATATTCAGCACACATGGTATGCTTGCTGGAAGTTCTGTGTTGGCTTTGGACTAGAGAGGTGGGAAAATAACATTCTTTCCTGTGTCATGTGCAATCTAAATAGGTAAAGGAAAGAGGAGAACACAGTTATTGTTCCCATATGACTGTTGAAGAACATCCTCAAAGCTGATGTGTTGTTTTGTGTCCATTTTCAAAGGTTAAGGACAAGTTACTTGCAGCATAAGTTGTGTAATACCACACCCTGGAAGAAAATGAGTTAGAATTTCTGAGTTGTGGCAGTTACGGAAGTATGTATGCTAAAAATCAACTAGCGTGTTTGTTCTGATCCAGCAGAGAAGCACCCAGGGCTTTATTCTCATTCACTTCTGAGTAATGAAGACCAAGAGCAATGTAAAAGAAATTCAGCAGGGGTCTGGCAATTTCCAGGGCTAGTCATTACTTGCTTAGTACACAATGGGTGAAAAGTGTAACTCTTTAGGCTATAAACAACTGTGCTTAGCTTTCAGCTGAGATACGACTTTGTATTTTCCCTATGTTCCTGTGCTTTCATTCACAAATTAGCAGCATTTAGCAAAAAATGCTAGAGGTTTGCATATATTATGAAAGCAATTACAGATGTATACAAAGCATTGTAGTAATAAATTAAAAGTTCCCAAATCTTCTAGTTGAGCTTTTCCTGAGGAGTGCCATCTCTCTGAAGAGTATTGATGTGCTTTGCTTTATGAATTTGCTAAACTGTTATCAGAGGATTGTCATGTACATGACAGAGTATCTTTTAAGTCAACAGTGGATGCAAAAAACATGTTGAGGAAATAAACTAAATTAGTATTTATTAATAAGCAAAAGTACAGTTTTTGGAGCATTAAAAATCTTTTAGTGTATTATGGCAGCTTGCAACAGCATCCTGCTGTAAATATGGTTTTAATATTTCTATATAAAATTCATCCATCCTCCTCCATATGGTCCCATACAATCATTTGCATATTCAGTTCTAAAAGCAAGACAGTAATCATCGTCTGACATAACTGCAAGCAAACATGCTGAAACAAAGTTTTAGAGATCTTGCATTCAAAACCAAACTGAATCTAAAACTTGAAATACATAGGAGGGCCTGGCTGAGTGCCCAGTGGAACCAGAAGAGTGACACAACCCTATTTGTAGAGTGGACTTCCTATCCAGTTCTTAGTAAGGAAGTAACTGACTGTGTTTATCTTTTTTTTAAAAAAAAAAAAATCTAGTTCTGTGAAAACCTGACAGTTTTTGTAATATGCATTTTGAAGACCAGAAAAGATGCAATCAGTTTGGCTTACCTGCAAGCTCCTGAGAGCTGTGGAAGCTCATGCACCATGTAGGACAGTGCCTTAAACGTGGAACTCCCTGTTTCTCGTTTTCAGCAGCAGATTTTCTTCTCTCTTGGTTACGTTATTGGCCTCTCCCTTCTGAAAACTTCTGAGATGACAAGTAACCTTCCTCAGTCGTGCTGGTCCTGATCTGAATGGAGATAAGAACTGTTAGTAAAAGCGACAGAACAGAGGAGTCTTTTTCACTTTTCTCTCAGTTCCAGCCCTGGAGGGGAGGGGACATGACACATGTTGGTACACTTGCTGACTCTTTAAAGTTTCAAAACCACCTGTATTTTTTACAACATGGAAAAGGACCAGAAGGATTCATCCTTAGGCTAAAACATCTAAAGCAACCAGGCTTCCAAAAGACACGTTAGTGGGGAAGCAGAATCCAGCAGCAGCGGTTGCTTAAACTGCTAAGGGATCCAAGCCAGGCTACAGCTTTCATATGAATATGAAATTTGGCATTTATCATATGATTTCTGAATATGACACCAACAGTTTTTTGTAAGCTGTGGTTAAAACCATAGACACGATATACGGTGATAAGGAATGTCAAAATCAGTGGGTTTTTTCCTTTGCTAATTATCAACCTTGCATGGTCAATTATTTTCCCTGCATACCATTACTCTATTCACGCGCTTGCCTCTTCATTTGTCAGGGCCCTGTCCTCTGTCAGCTGTGGGTGGCTCAGCTTGAATGCTAAGTGATACAAAGTCCTATTTTCTTTGTGTGAAGCAACTGACCTTGTTAAACTTGCCACTTAGGAAAATGACCCCCTCCTGTGCTAGCTCAAAAAAAGTTCTTATCCCTCTTGCTTTCTAATTCGAGAATTTCAGTTTTCAGCTGGAGGATGGACTCATACTGCAAGAAATCGAAAGGTTGGACCTCTGAAAAAATCATTAGCATTTGTTTAGACTGACTATGATAAACAGCAGTTCACTTTTGGCGGTTTTCAAATGTCCTATTGAGTTGTGAATTAGTTGATTGCTAGTAGTAACAATAGTTATGAAACAAATTACAGTGTTGTTATGTTTTTTTAGGAAGTGCTGTAACAGTCAGCTGTGTCTCAAGTAAAGGGAGCTCTGTGAGCCCCCTTTTATGTATTTGTCATGTATTTGCCAAGGCCCTAGCAATAAATCTAAGTTGCCAAAATGAAGGTTAGAATATATGTCACGTTCCTTCCTGTTCCAATGCATCTGAACAATCAAGACTGGATTTTAAACTAAAAAAAAAAAAAAGGCAAAAGTAGCTGTATGATTTGATTTAATTTAATATTTTTTTTCCCTCCTTTGCAGGCCTGTATGAATTTCAATGACAGTGGTGCATGTGTCACGCAGTGCCCCCAGACTTTTGTATACAATCCCACCACCTTCCAACTGGAGCATAATCACAATGCCAAGTACACCTATGGGGCTTTTTGCGTCAAAAAGTGCCCACGTAAGTGCTGTGTTAGCTGCCTTTTCCTGCAGTGTTGGAAAGTTTGAGTTGCATTTCAGAAGCCTTACAAAACATTGAGAGAATGAGAGCTAAGTGCATAGTGCAATATCTCAAATAACTCTGCATGTGTTTGCAGCCTGTAATAACTCAATCCTGTGTTAACTAAAGGCAGTGACATTCTGTGTTGCTGACACTTTCCACGTATCCCATACTGTAGTGGTTTTCTTAAAGAAAGGGAATTCACTAGGTTTCTGTTTTCTTGACCGCCTCTTGTTGCATTCATGCCTTGATCGGCATTTGTAAATTTCAAAATGAGCTGCTAAAATAGTGCCAAAGGCTGTATTAGTTAGTGGGATTGTAAAAGGGTAGAAATTTCTGTTTCAGTAAAATAAGTCTGCCACCACTGCTACCTGACACCAAATGCTTTCATGATACTGATGTCCTTTCCTTAACTTGGAATAATGATGGTTTGACAGAAAGTTATCATACATATTTTCTGAGCAGTTTTGTCCCAATGATGAAAAAACATGCGATACTGACAACAATATGGTCTTGAAACTCCAGAGTAAAATTAGAGAGGGGAAGGGAGTTGAAAGAAGAATAATCCCATCCACGTAAAAAATACATGCTTCTGAGATGCCAGATAGATGATTACAAGTAACAGAAAAATTTAAAGGGTCATCACTTGCATAGTCTTTGATACCGCTGTTTTAGTTGGAAAGAAAAATAAGGGAGATGGTATTCTTGCTCTCCCTTTCATTCCCACCAAGGTTTACAGTTCTGTTGTGCATTAATTATTTTATACATAAACTACATATAAGAAGGAGGAGTAATCTATAATAAATAGAACCATAACTCAATCCAAAGCAAAATTCAAATTTTGCATCTCTATGGATAAGTTCAAATTGACAGTAGATGGAGGCTGTGACTGTCAGGGCTTAGTTGTCTCTCTAATAGAGCGGTGGGGTTTTTGAAGCAAGAGACTTTGTTTTACAAAACTGGTATACCATGCGCTACTTAAGGGATACGATTCCTTGTCCAAATCCTTAATTGAACATTTTTTTTTCCTTCTTTGTTCTTTCTTGACATTACTAAGCTTTCAATTAGGTAGGATCTGTCTATATTCCCTTTGGCAGTTGTTTTACAAGGCAAAATTGAAATACTTGTCTTGTGCAGTGTTTTATCCCAGATGTATATATTTGTGTATGTATGAAAGAGAGCAGAGCATCTTGGTTTCTTTATCTCCTGTTACTGTAGCTTTTTTTACCACAACTAATGATAAAACCAGATTGTTGGAGGAGGGGGGATGAGGCCTGACAATTTATGGATTTCATAAGTCCCTGAAAACATCTCTAATTTGCTTGCTTACACACTTCTGAAAACGCTAAACATTGAATGTTAATCGCAATGTGGAAGCGCTGAGATCATTAATATGGATTGACACGGAGTCCGAAAACACGTGTCCCGGTATTATTTAGTCCAGTGGTTCACTTTCTGCCAATATCTTCTTTTTCTCTTCAGACAACTTTGTGGTAGATTCCAGCTCTTGTGTCCGTGCATGTCCAAGCTCCAAGATGGAGGTTGAAGAAAATGGTATTAAGATGTGCAAGCCCTGCACTGACATTTGTCCTAAAGGTAGGCAGTAGTTTAGTACAAATTTTCTTGAATGTGGTCTGCGCTGTAGTAGAGCAGAGCGGGGTGTTACTTTGGCATGAAATACCCTTCATGAGTATGTTGTAGAATATTAATAGCCTTTTGATATCCACAGAACTTTGAGCTGTGTAGGCTGGGTGTGAGGTACATACAACAAAATGAAAATTTATTCGGTTTAACGGTAATATAACCAAACCAATTAGTTTTGATCGGATAAAAATTAAGAGCATTTCTCTGCTGGTTTTAGTGAAATCTGAAAGAATTCTTTATTATGTTATTTTAATGACAGGTATCTCCTGGAGGTGTTTTAGAGCTGTGCTTTTGTCATTCCAAAGGGGACCATACTAAAGCCCTGGCTTCAGTGTATGATATGTCTCATACTTGTCACTACAATGTTAGGTTTCCATTTGTTTCCTCTGTTTTTTAAAAATGTCTCTGTTTTCTCAGAATCTTCTACCTCCTTTCTGAGTGCCTATAACATAGACCAGAAGTTTTCCAGTGTTGGTGCTGTTGAGAAGACTGAAATTTATAGGTTACTTTGCTATCCCAAGCTCCTCTAGGGAGACTTTCTGCTTCCTGCTTGAAGGTCTCAGGAGCAAAGCACCGTTATGGGCCTTTACCACTTATCAGTCCTAGTGGAAGCCATGTCTGGAACAGAGTTCACAGTGAAGCTACTGAAAGACGCTGTAAATCAACAGTCACTCCACATGGCTGAAACAGGCAGTCGACCACAGAGATCTCTGCCAAGGCAGAGTACCAACATGCTGAATTCTAAGTGAAGGCAATGTCCAGCCCTTTGACCTAATTGCACTAAATAGCCTTTCTGCTGGATAGTAGTTTTATGCATGAAAATGCACATGTAGTGTTCCTGCCAGGCTCTTAGCGTTACTGTGTGAGGAGGAAAGTTACCACACATGTGTAAAACGTTCACATGTACTGCTGGTAGTTGCCATTAGAGGAGCCCAGTTAGGGAGATAGGATACCTTAATTGATGGAAGTCATGAAGGATTTGTTCCTGGGTGCATCATGTGTCCCAGAAATGCAACTAAATTACATAGAAAGGCTACAGAGAGAAGTTTCCCCACTAGATAACGTTTCTCCAGGCTCCAGTAACTTCCTTGTTGGGATGATGAGTAAAATATTATTTGTATGTGCTTTCTAAAGGACCTTACGGCATGTGAATGGTTAAGTTCACAAATCCACCAGAGCAAAGGGGACCTCTTGAGCTAGCAGTGTTAGGATGCCTCAGTTTCTGCAGTGAGTAGTGCACAAACAAATGGTAGCCAGGCTAGTATATTAGCTATCTGTTTACAGCTGACTTGAGTGAGATTTGGTGTGGTTCATGCTTGCATTTAATCCAGTGTGAAATAATACCTTAATGTATGTGCGAGGATGTCTTTCTGTGGCAGGTACTTCAGCTTATTTGTTTTAAATTAGCCTATGTTTCTTTGGGAACGTGAGTAGGGGGTGCCATTTTAACACCTCTCTGGTGCTTTATCTCTGAAAGAAATGAAAACTCGTGTGTAGAAGGCCAACATGTTCCCATTCAGTAATTGTTTTTCCTAGTTCTTTACACAAGCTCCTTGTTTTGGCAGCATGTGATGGCATTGGAACAGGGAGTTTAGTGTCAGCTCAGACGGTGGATTCCAGCAACATTGACAAGTTCATAAACTGTACCAAGATCAATGGCAACCTTATCTTCCTTGTTACTGGGATTCATGGGTAAGTGACAAAATGTTAAGACATGGTGTGATGGTGCCAGCTGAAATGAATTGTGTCTGCCTCTTCATGGAAGCTGCAGGCTTCTTTCATGGAATAGCAGATCCAGGATAAATTAGTTTTCTGCCTTCCGTTATGAAGGAAACTGTTACCTTGATTCTTGTGATTCACCCTCTAGGAAAAGACAGGATAAAGTAGACTCTTTGCACTAGGGAGAACACAAGTGTGACCTTTGGTTACTTTATGAGATCCTCTGTACTGGCTTACAAGAATGGCTGATTAGAGAATAGAAGTGAGAAAGGGAAGTTACCTTTCAGTACTTTGCTTTAAATTTCGTATGACCAGCAATGTAACGTGCAGAATATGCAGAGAGAGTGCCTCACCTAGCATAAATTGTCATAGCCTGGGTGGCTGTCACTGCATATACATGCAAAAAAACCCGCCCTCTTATCAATCAGTTTTGAAGTATATATTCAAGTTTCAGTAGCAGAGATAAGCAAAACTCACTGGTATTTAAATCCAATATTTTGGTTTAAATACAGCTGTATATTGAATAATTCTCAGTAACAGTTGAAGATGCGGAGGTACAGAACCAGTATTTAAAAGTCCCACCAATGTCTCCTCCTAAAGGAAGATATACCAGCTGGATAACTAGTGCCTTGCTGTTTGACATTTGGTGCACTGTGTATTTGCCGTTGTAGCAAAGGTGAATGCATGGTGCAAAGGGTGGGATGTGTCCAGGAAAGACAGACATACTCTGTTTTGATGGTCAGGTGAGGTCTAATGCAACTAGTCGCTTTCTTGCATTGCATTCTTTGTCATTGAGAGACCACAAATATGGTTGTATCTTCTTACTTATTCAAGCCTTCATGTTGTAATCAGCCATGGTGAATTACTTGCGAAACTTCAAGGTATTTCTGGACCTATTAAAATGAGCAAAATCCTCAAAACGCACAAATAACATTAAAGCCTTTTGCCCCTTTGTTGCAGTAAGTATGCAGGTATTTTGTGGTACATTAACAGTGTAAAGTACTCAATCACTTCTACCACTGCATAGGCTTCAAATTTTAACTTGCTTTTTAGGTTCCTTGTAGCTTTCAACATTGCTTGCAACTGGTTGTCAAGATTTGAGATCTTAAATCCAGTTCCCAAACCAATTCCATGTTTGCAGCTTTATGGCATAGCAAAAACGTGATTAATTGAATGTCTGCAGATTGATCTGAAATGGAATCCTGGCATGAGTAGTTCCAGCAGATTTTTCTTTAGTCCTTCCATAGATTCAGATATGTTTAATTATAATAAAGTGGTTGACACTAGGCTGACTGACTCATATTTCCCTACTGAGTGAGGTGGAAAGAAACGACTTGTTTCCTTGATTTGATACAGTGGTTAGTTATAATGTTTCACCTACAACTTGACTTCAGCCATGAGACAGTTGAAAATCCAGTTCAGTGGGGCCCTACAGCTCAGTGGGTCTCAAAAGGCCACCGAATGTGAGCTTTGACTGTGTAGTTAGCCCAGCGGGGAGTACAGCATGAAAGGTTAATGTAGCATAGGGAGGAAGGAGGATTTGGTTCAAGTGGTTTAAGCAAATGCTGCTTTGAACTTGTTGAAACCCTGGAGAAGGGCACACAGGAGCCAGCGCTCAGGCAGTCACTCTTTCTGATCTGGCCAAATGACCACCTGAGAGGCTGGATGGAAATCTGTTACATCTCACAGGACAGGAAGTACTCTAGTAAATGCAAGATAAGCAGCTAGAGGACGTGAAGACTTTTGTGTGGATTACTCCACTGCATTACATGAAATGTGATTTTAAGTATTAGAACTGCTTTTGTTGCAAAATTAGCTGCAAAGGTATGAGATGAGTCTCATTAAAAAATGTGTTTAAATTCAAGGGACCAAAACCAACTTTAAATAAAACCATAGTCATCTGAAAAATAGCTAAATTATGGACTATGAAACAGAGGGTTAAATGTTTTGTTCTATTTTAATGGAAAACTGTAAGTCTAGGACATGTGATGTTGAAACCATGTAAGCACTTAGTCTCTCATTCTTTACAAAGAAAACTCACTCCAACAAGTCTTAAGTATGAGGACACTGAGTTCTGCAACGCTAAATTTTTCCACAGCATAAATTACAGTAGTATATATTGGAAGAAGAGAAGAACATTTGAGAACTAATTAGAATAACTTTTTATTTCTGTTATAGCATTTTGTTTAAAATTTCTGTTACATTCCACAAATCACAGAGTCACAGAATGGCAGGGGTTGGCCAGCCCCTCTGGAGATCCCCCAGTCCAACCCCCCTGCTGAAGCAGGCGCCCCCAGAGCAGGGGCACAGGAACACATGCAGGTGGGGTTGAATCTCTCCAGAGAAGGAGACTCCACAACCTCCCTGGGCAGCCTGGGCCAAGGCGCTGGCATGCTCACAGTAAAGAAGCTCATCCTAACGTTCAGGCGGAACTGCCCGTG
>VZSC01017929.1:466906-488997 GCA_013398225.1 Steatornis caripensis | reverse complement strand
TGGTCTCCAGCAGGTCAGCCCCCGAGCTGTACTGGTGCATGGGGTTGTTCTTCCCCAGGTGCAGGACCCTACACTTGCCCTTGTTGAACTTTTGAAATCAGTAATACAGAAAGGAAATTTTTAAAATTACACTAGCTACACAACTAGTTTATTATATAAATGGACACTATGGAGCAACAGCAATAATACCTATTTCCACTCCAACTTTTAGTTATGTTCTGTTACAAATATGTTTACTCAGAGTATGAATCTTCAGTTTTTCAGGTTGTAGGGACTTAAAGGCTAGCACTGTGGGAGTTGAATGAGTTTTTGTAGTGGCAGAGAATAACTTCAGTGAAAGATGCTGAGTGGAATTTTTTATTTCTTTTCATTGGGAACTGTGCTATTAGAATTGATCCTGTCACATTTTTGATCCTGTGATTCTGTAGCCTGTCTTTCCCTTGCCTGAGTACTTGAACTTCAAGTCTTTGTGAATTTGTAATAATTTATATAAAAGCTATATATGTAATTATGAATTGGTTTTAGGCACAGTTATTTGTAATATGTTATATATAAATTATGTCATTATGAATGGGCTTTAATTAGTGTCCAGAAGTTAAGTGATATGGAGGTAGACCTAGATTTTGGTGGGTCAGTAGTTGTCATTCTTCTAAGGTAATGCTCTGCTGAAGTGTACAGACAAAGCGAACTTCAGTAGGGTACGTATCTGCTGCTGGAGACAGAGACAGGGAACACATTGGCTGAAAAATGCGTAGGACCTGTATAGGTCAGATGCAGCCTTCTGCTGTTTTCGTCTGGTTGGTGTGCTAAAAATCCAAGATGCCTCCTGTGTGTGTTGCTGCCTGTGAAGGGGTGGGATATAACAAGAAGAGCTGTAGTTTAAAGATGGACAGCGTCAGCTAGCAGCAAATGCTGCCTCCTTGTTCCTCCCACTTGCAGCAGGAGTAGCACACCCTCAGTGCTCACCAGCTTTTTATCTTCCCTTTAGTTGTCCATCTCCACTTTCACAATGAGCTGAAACTCTCATTCTGGAGCTGTAAAATTCAACTGTGCCAGTTCTGCTGAAAAATCTTGGCTTTGCTAATAAGAATGGTAGAAGATGACTGCATTATTCTACAGTTTTGTATGTTGACAAGACATATCACACATTTGGCTGCTTAATGGGGTTAAGTGTATATTTGTATCTTTAAAGACTGTTTTATGTTAGGATTCGGAGGTGAAATTCAGCAACCTGATGTTTAGTACAGGCAAGGGTTTTCCTTTTTTAACAGTAGTGCACTGTAAAAGCAAAATGCTGTGTTTCTGTTAGGGAGTCAAAACTTGTTATCTAGTTTTCTGAGAGCTCCAAATTGTTAAAATTAAGTGTATGTGATGCTTCTGTGGTCCACTGGGTTTTATGTTAAGATTTGAGAACTGATGTTGTTGCTGCTAACCTGGAGTTCCCTCCAGGATGGTTAGAAGTGACCCCATCAGTCTGTTGCTGCACATACTTGTGAGGCCTGTCCCCAAAGACAGCATGGTTGATTACCTGCATGTTCCGGTTTCAAGAACAATGTCTCTTGGAAAGCAGAAGGAGGAGAGGTAGAAATGCATGTTTCACGTTTATCGAGGATGTCTCCCACCCTCAGAAAAACCCATAAAAATACCATAACAATGTGTTACAGAAGAATCTTTTCCTGAATTTTTAAATTATTTTTGTTTGGATTAGGCTTCTAGTCAACTTATTAAATAGTTGGAGAGTCTTCAATCCTTTAAAATTGGAGGGGGATGTATTTACTAAATGATTACATTCTCAAAATCAAAGTCAGCGTCATCTTTTTACCCTGTAACATATCTAACTTTGAAATTGTAATGTTTGGGGGTATTTTATTCCTCAGGTGATGAACTTGCTTGGCAAGGATCTGTGCTTTTTGATGTCCCCTTTTCAACACCTTCTAAAAAGTGCACCCTTTTAATGCCATGTGTCAGGAACTGCTGGCATGCTCTGCTTTTGCTTATAGCTTGTTACTCGTTTCAGTAACAGTTTTGTTGGTTCTGGTAGTACAGTACTGCAACTGTACCATTTGAACTAGTATTTCTGGAAAAAATGTTGAAAATTCATCTTTCCCTTAGGGAGGTCACCCATTGTCACTTAGAATCCCTTAATTTTCTGTAAGCATAAATATTTGCTAAAACATTAATGATTTAAACCATGCAGATGATAAGCACCGTTATTTTCCTTCAAGATGATTTCAGAGAAGTTAGACACGGGTGCTGCATGAACAAGTCTGAAGAAATTGGAAACAGTCTCAAGAAATCTAAAGTATATGCTGCCTAAAAGCAAAGTGTTGACCTCCTGAATACTGCTTTCTGTACGGTATAGCTTTGAGAACCTGATTGTTTTTATTCAGAGCATCACATTTTGTGCTTTTAATCTTTCAGGGACCCATATCACACAATCGCCGCAATCAATCCAGAGAAATTAAATATTTTCCAAACAGTGAGAGAGATAACAGGTAACATGCTTCTGATTTCATATGATCTGAACTTCTCACTTTGTATTTATGGTTGTCATTTACTGGATTTTCTGAAGAACACCAGGTGCTTTTTTCTTTTAAACTCATGCGGTAAATTTGATTAAAGTTTAATGCATAACAACCTCTGTATCGGTTATTATTCACAATTGTGCTGTACCTTGCTCCCGAATACAGAATTCCCATTGTATTTGGGGTACGCAAGCATCATATGACCAAGACCTTACTGTTAGGTGAGCAAGGGATCTTGGTCCCATGCTAGCAAAGTGAGACAAGTGTTGCAAGGAGGGACACCTAGTGAGAAAAATGGTGCTGGAATGTGGGGAATCATCATCTTCACTTGAAAGCGTTTGAAGTACACCTTGGGAAAAAACCAAACAAGCCAGTCTGGTTTTGCAGCTACTTCCCTTGGTCTAACAGAAGATGCTGCTGATATGGAAATCCAAAACTGGGATTAAAAAATGAAAGCAAGCCCTAAATCTCTCCCTAATTAATGTCAAAGATAATCTGGCATCTGGGTGTCTGTAAGTTGCCATTCTTAAGAACATGGTCTAATTGACAGTCTCAGCTCTACTACATAAGTGGAATTACTCCTGTGCTTAAAGATGTACTGCATTTCAGTACAGTACTGAATCAAAATCATAGAGAACTGCACTCTGTAGAGGACTGTGTAGCACAAAATAAGTAGTTCCACTTACTTGCGCAGAGAATGTTCTTTGGTGATGAACAGTCCTCACACACATGCACTCAGAAATGAAGGCAAGTTCTCTCTTTTAGGGAAGTCTTGCAATCTTTTAATGCATCATAATGGATCTCTGAACTTCTGTCCTAAGTCTCTAGCACATTTTAAAACTAAATCTTCTTAATTCAGGCAAATCATTTTTTTTCTGCTGCTGCTGTTTAGAAAAGGCTGGGAGACCTTGCAAGATTCCAGCCTGTGTTTAGGTTCCGCCTCACTGAGGCTGTTGAAAGTACATGTAATGTTGCTGTGACTGTTAGAGTGCTCCTTTGCCTTCTTGGAGGAGACAGTGGTGAGCAGCCTGATGAATTCAAAGGCAGTAGTCTGCAGCATTCATTACCTATTCTTTTTTTTTTCAAACCAGCACTGTCTTTCATTTGTACGGTAAGCCTGTCCTAACTCATGTGTGTGATAGAGCAGTCTTTATGACTGAAATCATTGACATTCATGTGCTCGCCTTTTTCTCCTTCAGGGTATTTGAACATACAGTCATGGCCTGAGAATATGACAGATTTCAGGGTGTTCTCTAACTTGGTTACTATCGGTGGAAGAGCTCTTTATAGGTAAGGTACTTCCTCTGTTGATGGAATCAGTTTTTATTAGTATTCAATCATTCTTTGTTCAGTAGCACAGAATGCAACATCCTTTGGGAAGGACATCATAAATTGATATGTTTTTCTGTTACCAAGGTATTCATTAACAGTATCTTTGCTAATCGGTTGTTTATAATAGGTAATACCTTTTGAACATAATGATTTAAAAAAAAAAAGTCTTGGTTCATTGCTGTAGCTATTAACTCATTGTCCAGAAAGTGCATTTTATAGTTTAAAATAACTTGTGAATGTGAAATGTATCTTAAAAGACATGAATAGTAGAACTTAGCCTGGTTATCAGGAAGTTTATATGGTTGCAATTGGAAGTGCAGGCTCATGTCCCTAAAGAACAATGTGGACGTAAGAAACCGTAAAAAGTAAATGCATGGAAGAACACTGAGGTACCTTGCAGTTAGCTCTGTAGTGCCGTTTTTACCAGAGATGTTTCTGTATGAAAACTCATATGGAGGAATTGGTTTGAAGAGAAGAAAATGTGGTGAGAAATAATGGGGAAAGCACAGA
Organism: Steatornis caripensis; assembly: GCA_013398225.1. NCBI lineage: Eukaryota > Metazoa > Chordata > Aves > Caprimulgiformes > Steatornithidae > Steatornis > Steatornis caripensis. The sequence goes on along the minus strand of VZSC01017929.1, from coordinate 484,630 downwards.
AAGGTACCTGAATGATATATACAGCAACCCCTGGTTCCCCATTGGGTAAATATAGTAAATCAGTCATGGGATTCTGCTGGCATCTTAAACAGCAACCCAAGCAGGTTATGAACAGCAGCGAAACCTTGAGATTGAATTATAGCCTAGCACTCTGTTTGGAAGCAGCTATTTTTATTTGGAACAGCTGGAAAACAGTTATATATCATTAAAATACAATAACTTAAAGGATGCCCAGAACCTGGATATTGTCTTCACTAATCTTTAGTCATAAAATATGTGTAATCCTTTCCATGTTACACAGACAATCGTTTACCATTCCTTTGATAAAGAAAGGCAATAACCACATATCACAACACAAGAAAAATGAAATGTAGGAAGTGGGCTGGAAAAATTTCCTTAAAAATAACAATTTCTTCCTGTATTACTATAAATGACATTAATTTGATGGCTGACAGAAGATGTTAATACATTTTGCATTACTTTGTCAGTTACTCCTTAGCATATAAATTATCGTAGTATTAATTCTGTCATCTTAGAAAAAACTGGATTTTACTCAGTTTTCTTAACAGCACTTTATCTCAAAAACATGTTAATGTATGAAATGGAACTAGTTGAGGTGTTTTGCTGGCCCAGTTGTCCTAGTGCTGTGAGCATCACAGCTTGCAGTACCACAAGTCTCACAGGGTTCATGATTTTCTAGGCAATAGAACTAGATGTTAACTCACAAAATATTTGTGTCACCCCAAAATAAAAGTTTTCTGACGAAATTTCACATTTGCCAAAAAGATCATCTTGTCATTAGGAAATAATTCTAGTGGGAAATTCCCAACCAGCTCTAATAAGTTTCACCGTCTGAAGTTAAATCCTCTTCCCTATTACTTTTTTTTTCTTTTCCATCACAGTGGCCTTTCCTTACTCATCCTAAAGCAACAAGGCATTACCTCTCTGCAGTTTCAGTCTTTGAAGCAAATCAGTGCTGGCAACATCTACATAACGGACAACAGCAATTTGTGCTACTACCACACTGTCAATTGGACCAGCCTTTTCAGCACCCCCAGTCAAAAGACGGTGATTCATCGAAATAAAAAGGCAGAGAACTGCAGTAAGTACTGCTGCTCAGTGCAAATCTTCTTGCCTATGATTGGTTCACTTGAGGGGAAAATTATAGAACTACCAACAGGATACAGTGCAGTGAGCAGGCCAGGAACTTGGCTGGAGTCTCTTGCTGCTCCATGGACATCAGCGGAGCTGTGATCATTTACAGAATCTAAGGATTTGGCCCAGTCTGCCTCTGAGCAGATTTACAGGCAAATGAAATGTTTCAAATTATGAACAAATGAAAGGGTGGAGAGAGAGAGAGCACTGCTTCCTTACCGTGATGAGAACTTTACACGTTAGAGATCCAGTTTCACATATATGAATTCTGAAGGCTGTCGATGTGGAGTGAATGTAGTGTTCATGAAAGGCACTGATTTTACAGATTCAGAAACTACAGCCCTTTCCTTAAGGAGTGAGATTAGCATCTTTTGCTTCTCCTACTCCGCTTCACCAAAGTGTCCCTGTCTTAATCCAGAAAGGTAACATTTAGAACTGTTTCTGATCACTGGGTTCCTCCTTTCTGTACTTGACCCATCTGCTAAGAAAGATTACTTTTAATTAGGCCTAATTTTATTTCGGGAAAGCTTACATGCCAGTACCTGGATGGAGAGCATAGTACTGAAAAGCAAATGGATGCTATGTAGCAGATTAAAGCATTTGCTTATGCAGAAATCAAGCAGCAAATCGCATTAATACAGTGATACTGTAGCAGCAATACAGTGCATTTTAAGCATCTGTAAGACTGCTAGCAAGAGAGGAGATTAATTAAATTGCTGTATGTTTAAGTGATATTTCTGGGGTTTGTGCTTTGACCAGCGAGAAATGTTTGCTTTGGGGTTTTCCAGCCTGTGATCCTACTTTTAACTTACTCTTTTATATTTTTTCCCCTACTTTTATTCTTCTTTCCCCCCCTCCTTCCCCCCACCCTCTCCCTTTGAAGTACTATTCTGCTATGCTTTGAGAGAATTTGTGGCTGTGCTCATCACATGTGCTCACACATGAGTGTACCTTCTAGTGTTAGGTGAAACACAACAATGCATTTATCACTACTGCTCAGTTGTTTTTTTCTAATCTCCTCTGCCATGTAAGAGCTACATGAAGTGGAAGGCAGTTTGGTAGGTCTCTGAGTGGTGTTATTAGTATTTGGCTGTTTCTCTGCTTACAAGTTAAAAAAGTGAAGGTTAAAGAAATGTGTCTTACTGTTGATCTAGATAGTTTAATTGTGATTGTGCCTAAGGATGTAGAGGGAAAGGCTCGTATCTTAACCTCCAGCAGACCACTGTCCACTTTTAAACTGCAGCATACTTTATCCTGTGATGTAAACATACTGTTATGTGAGACAGAAGGGTGTGTTAGAACTTTTCTTGATAGAAGTTTCTGTATATGTTTGTAAAAACAAAAAACAAAAAAAAAAAGGAAAAAAAGGTCCTTGGCGTAGGCTGTGAAATTGTGGATTAGACCCTTACATTTGGTAGAACATGTTGTGGGAAGGCAATACTGAAGGTGGAGGAGAGATGCAGTGTCTGCTGCTACTTCTGTGGTGAGGAAGTGCCCAAGGATGTCCTGTGTGTTGAACAACTTCATGCCCTGGTGTCCTTACTACTGTAACACAGCCAAGAGGTGATAAAGGCACGAGTAAATGAATCCAGGTGGTTGTCTGTGAGAGTAGCATAACTCTTTTCGTCATCCAGAGATGATTGGACACGGAGTGATAGTGTCAATGGGAATTATTCGTGATGAAGAGTCCAAGAATAGTCCTGAATAATGAAATGAGTTAACCAGTTACAGGACAAAGAAGGCTGCACATTCTCCATTTTCAACACACCCAAATTTATCTTGTTCTGGATTAGCTCTAGTCGCTCAACATCCCTGAGCTTTGAATCGTCATCTTAATGGCTTCTGTTCTCTTGTTTTTCATTTTTTCTTTCTCAAGGCTTTTTCTTTGTTTTGAGTTCTCCTGGGGGTGAATATTATTTGAACATTGAATAAGATCAGCCTTGCAAGGGAAAAGCATGCATTTTCTGGCACTATCAGATCCTTATAAACTTGAAGAAAAACTTCTGACTTTCCATGAACAACTAGTGCCTTCAATCTTGCCAGCTAGAGCATTTGTAGATGGCTTGCAGCTCTAGTGTGCAGTCTTTTTTTTTCTGCCTCCACACAGAAAGCCTACTACGAAACATTATATTTGAATACGTTATTTGAGAAATAAAGGTGTTGCCAAGAAGGTGGATCTGAGCTGCCCACGGATGGTGGGTTGCTATTTCCTTTTCCCTGCAGTGGGGTTGGAGTTTAATAGGATCAAGTGGTGGGGAGGAACCTAGTTCTGTGCCAACAGTCTCGTAACAAATGTATTTTATATGTTACGACAGGAAGAATTAGCACTTTGAGATTTCACGTAAGGAATTTTTTGGGCTGACAGAACAGAATCTGTCTGAAGAAGCAGAAGGTCTTGATGACCATGCGAGAATCAGCAGGGTTATATTCCAAGATCCTAGTGATCGCATCTTGCTGTGAGATACATGAACCTGTGAACCTTCCAGAGAGCACAGGTTTCCTGTCTGCTATGTGTAAACCTGCTGACTGTGGGAGAAACTCCTTGCTCTTGGTGCTCTTTGACATTTTCTAACAGCAAATTTGCTGTAGCTGGCTGATAACAATGCCTTGTTTAAAGAAAGAACGACTGGCTCTCTTCCATTCCTAGGGATTTAGTATAAAAATAAAATAAGCAGTAATAAGGCAGAACATAGGCCCCATGTCTCATGCAGTAATGCATCCTCTCTGCTTCAAGCTCTCTATAACTTAGAGTATGTTAGAAGACAATGGAAAACCACTCAAGAGTTGAACTTTGTAAGGTGTTTTTCCCTTCGTGGAATGACATCCCCTTTGTTTCACTTGTTCTGAGCCCTTGGGGACATAGCTGAACACAATAGTTTGGAAGATATTCCCATATTAGTTGTCAGGACTCCTTTATCAAATACTTCTTTGCCTTTCCTGTGATCATCACGTTTGAGTCCCTTTGAAGCAGCCACAACTACTGAAACGTGGGCTTCCAGGGCAAGTGGAAATTTGGATCTACTGTCACATTGTCCTCCTGCACTGTACATCTTGTCACTAAATTTGAACACAAAGGGAAACTGTGAACTTTATTTACTTTTAGCTTGTTGAGGATTTGTTATAATAGAGACTCATTATTTTCCAGGAACAAAAAATACTCCTAAAGATACCTTATGAAATTTAACACCAAGGGAATCTTCATGAGAAAAACAAATCTCATTGATTTCATTTTAAGAAGTCACAATGTAAGCTACAGTGCCAAGGGACTGTTTTTAGAAATGGACTCTAACCTGTGTTCATTAAATGGACTGTATTTAATGAACATAGGCTAGGAACCAAGTTACTCCAATCAGAAGGCAGGGTCTTAGACAGCCAACTTCCTGAATCCTGGCAGGGAACAGTGGTTTTCTCTCTCTGTGCATGTCTGTGTGAATGAATTGATTAATGTTGTGTGGGCTTTGAAGAGTCAGCATTAAATGAGATAGCTGTCCTGCTGCTTCAACTCTGTCTGTCAGTCAGCACCTATCTGGAGTTAAATGGGTTCTGCTGCCAGTAAGTGGTCTAACTAAAATCTTCACAATAACTTGGAGTAAGGCAGACCTCTTCCATAGAGCCAGATGAATTTCTCCAGTGTCCTTTGAAACATCTGTGATTTGCAGGATAGGCCATCAGTCTGGGGTTTAGGAGAGTTTTCTCTGAATCTTCCATTTCCTGAACGTTTGGGATCTGAGGGCAACCCTCTAGGGTTTCTGTTTCTGCCTTCTAGTTATTTTGCCTGTTCTAGACCCTGATCCTGCAGATGCTTGGGCATATGCCCATGCCTCTCTGAGTGACAAACAAGACTAATCAGAATGGGAAAGGGAAATGAGTAAGTACTATTTGCAGGGTCAGAATCCATCCTGCATGGTAGAAATGCTGTCTGCATGGTGACTAGCAGGATGTGAATTGTTAACAAAAATATTGATTAAAGGGGTTTTTTGTGTGGTTTCCAGTGAAGAAACCAGTCTAGACTGTGTTAATTTTTACAGCCACTCTGATACAGTTATTATTACTATTTTGTATATTTTGAATCACTAGCGGCTTGGTTTTGCTTTCCTCACTACCTAGTGATTGTTAATGGCTTAAAGTAATTACAGCAAACATTTAATATACATGTGTAGCTTTTTTGAAAAATCACCTCAGAGCTTCCAAGATCCAGTCAGCATTATGTTTAAGTGACTTTTATGATATATCACAAGATCATAATATCTTTTCCATCTGTTTAATTCTATGTTCAGCTGACCATGTAAGTGAGTGAGGAAATACTAAAAAAAATGTTGAGGGAGTAAAATATTTGTTGACTAGTGATGCTTCTTCTTCAAGATAACACTGACTTTATACGCCTTGGCAGAACTCTGATTTTATTTTTTTATTTTTTTCAATAAAGAAGGTAAAGACAACAGTCTTCAGTCAGTGGAAAATGCTACAGAATTATCCAACACACAAAATATACTTTATACTCCTGATACCGTCAATTATTTCATCTTGCTATTTCTGCCACTTCTTAACAATGTTAAAATAGTCACCAAATATTTCACCACCTTCGAGATGGCTTTTCCAAAAGCTGGTTAAAAGCCTAGGGCAAACTTCAGTTGTTTATAAAATGTTGAAAATACAGGAGCAAAACATATGTGTGTTTGTGTGTGTTGTGAATTTGAAAAAAAAAAAAATCCATAAATCCCACAATGCTCTATTGCTTTGTGTTGTCTTTCTAATATTGGCCCATACAGGGCCAGAGAGGGGTGGGTACCTGGAAGGAACGTGTCCTCTCTCTTCTCCACCTTCCCTACACACATTCAGGGATAGAAATGACAGTGTCTGAGCTTGTGTACACAGGGAACATAGAAGAAAGTGACACCATGGCTGAGCACCATGGAAAGGGCGGCAGTACATGATCATCAGTGAGAGACTTCTGGACTGCATAGACCCTGAAAGATGCCTAGGCTTGGGGGCTGGTTGCAGGAGAAGATTTGAGGGCAAGGGACACATTGAAGCCTCAACAGCCATTGCACCTTTAGCAGAGTCTGATAGTGTCTCCCAAGGTTGTTTAAGAGCTGTGATGGCGAATGGGCGTCTGCAAACTGGTAAGCACAGTGGAAGTTAATTGGAGAGCATTTATGTAAAATGCAGTGCATGAAGCTCTCATCTAATGTAGACTTTTAATTGTCTACAGCTACAAACTGTGATGTTAAACACAGTTTGTGCATAAAACTTACTTTGTTATGAACATTAATTATGCAGAATGAATGGCTATAAAGTTATTTGCTGGAGAACGTGCTCTGGTAGTTAGATTTTACTGTTGCTCCATGCTGAAGTGAAGAATCTGCCTTTTTTCACAGGTTTTTTTTATGGAACAGTCAGAGGTGACTCATGTTAAATATGAGTGCACACAAAATAAATGTAGAAAAAAATATTCTTTTATACAAAGTTATTTAAATAATTCTTTTCAGCTTTAGTGATACCTGCAGTGTACAGTGAAACCTTTCCAGGCAAAGGTTGTTATAAATGTGATTGTTATGAATTATGTCAACTTAGCCACCAATTAACAACTTGAATAAATGATTACATTCATTTATCAGGCATGATGCAAAGCTAATTGAAGTCTGCGGGAGCTTTTCTATTGAGTTCATGGAGCTTTGGATTGGGCCCATAAGTGTATAGCCAAATAACAATAATTTTTCTTTTCTTAGATAGCTAGTTTTCTTATGTTCTGTCTAGGTTGGGGAAAAACATTGAACCTTTCTGCTTCTAACCTGTTGTTTGACCTCATTAATAAAGAATGAACACTTGTTCTAAAACTCCTGGTGAAAATGAGTTGCTGTCAAAAGCGTATTGTTCTTTCCTTCCACATATGGATGTGTGATATGCCAGAGCTTCAGAACATTGTCAGCCCACAGAAATGCCAAATAACATGTCTAAAGTTGAAACATTTCTTTAGCCATCCCTATAATTAAAGAAGAGGAAGAAAGACGAGTGTAATGGGTTTTTATAAGTTGTCAAAAAAACCCACTCCGTTCTTGCCAAGATTCATTTATGAAAACATTTCTATGACTTGGAAATAAGCAGAAGGAAATAGTGGGGTTTTTTTCCTATTGCTTTTTTGTAGACTGCAGGCACTGTGTTGGCTAGATTTCAATACAGTCATCATGATTTTCTTTACTGAAAGTTCTCATTTTATTTGCATAAGGTTACTCAGTAAATTTTCTGAGCTATCTTGTAATAGTGTCACTTGCTATTTGAAGGAATATTTCAGTGCAACTCTGCATGCTTAAATGAATTCTGATCCCAGAATAGTCTGACAGCTGAGAACAGCGAAAAGAAAGGAAAACACTAGTAATAAAAGTACAATTTCAAGTTACAAAAAAGGTGAGAAAGCAAATGGGAAATTGCCTTTCAATGACGAGTGCATGTGAAACAAAATCAGAAGAATACTAATGTTCTTAAGATTGAAAATGAGAGCAAAGGGATCTCCAAACAGTGGGGGTTTTATTGTGTAACAAGTACTTAAAGTGAGTCATTGACTAGAATGCAAACTATTCATATAGAGTGTTTGCTTAATTAGAACTGTGATAGTTTCTGGGTTTGGGGTTTTCTCCTTTTTTTTTTTTATTTGCTGATACAGTTTGAGCTGGAAGCTGTCTGTTAATCCCAGGTCTCCCCGTGGCAGACAATGTGAGGCAGGACTCATGTATTTGTCTGGTCAGCATCAGTCACACATCATCGTGAGACTGGGTGAGATCAAGGGAGATTGGCAGACCAGGCATGAAGTGCTGGAGTCTGTTCTGAGGGAGCCCTTGAGTGCACTCTAAATGTTAAGGCATAATTGGGGTTCCCCTGAACTGACCAGCTCTGTCACCCAGGACTTTTTCCTGGATGCGCCTGTAAGCAACAAACATGAAATACGCCCAAACTAGCCTTTAATACCAAGTCAGTGTGCCTTCTGAACCGTACTGCATAAAGCCAGCATAAGACTGAGACATACGTGAAATGTCTAAAAGTAGGTGAAAAAGGAAGCTGCGTGGGCTACATGTGCAGCATTTGCTAATGTAAAGCTTTCACCTAGTTAATTTTATTTCTATAAAGTCCAGTCAGTGGCAGCATAGTGGAACTACTGCATCTGGTAGTTGTTACAAAAACGTTGCCATGCTTTAAAAAAGCTAAGGTTAGGACAATAATGAAAAGTTGAATTTTCTGTCTGCGCTCATACTGGCTTTGTGTGGTGTGGTTCGTTTGACTGCAGCGGCATGACTTCTAATTTACAGCAGAGCTCAGGGAAAGAGAATGAGACATCTCTTATGTAATGGCATGGTGATAGCTCACATCTCTCTTGTTTTGCTGGAATCTCTGGGAATTGATATGCTTTAAAGGAAATTAAGTGAACACCTGGAATTACTCCTAAATTTAATTATTTGATGTTTGGCTGTGCCTGATTTGAGCTTTGAGGCAAAAGAACCAAAAAGTTAATTTCTGCACACCTTCTGGATGTTGTAATTAAGAAAGTATATGTGAGATACATATACACACACCTACGTATAAAAAAAGGTATTCAAGCATTCCAGCCTTGAAAAGACATGAGTGTGCAGAGTTTTCACGTCCCAGGTTACTTGTGGTATTGTATGGAATAAGATAGCGCTCATCAACCTGCTGAATTGCATGTATTGTACAGCAGAGCCACGCAGGGTCAGCAGCAGTGCTGTACAGGTAGGAAATATGCTGGTGAATGTCTTGTTCTTGGATCAGTTTTGCCTGTGAGGGCTGGAGGACATGAAATCTTTGATTAGTTCCTATGGTCCTTGTAAAGGTGAAATGTCCTTTTTTGGCACTGAATTATGAAAATCTTCTAGGCAGAAAAAGAGACAAGTAGGTGAAAATCTGCCATTCATGATCTCGATAAAACAAAATGTCGTATTGCAAGAAGAAAGGAAACAAGGAAGAAGCTTCACTCCTCTGGCCTACTCGTTACATGGGCTAGGAGACTGTGCGTACAATTGTGGCATATTTTTTTCTGAAAGAAGTGCTTTCTGGTAAATTCAGTGGTCAGGAAGCAGGCTGACACTGGGAGGAGGGACGGGACAGGTAGTGTATATCAAAGGCAAGCACCCTGCCAGCGTGACATGAACTTCCAGCATGTCAGCCGGCAAACGGAGGTGCAGGAATTGCCTTGTAGGAAACAGAAGAGGACATAGGCTAGGCATGCTGTATAGATCAGAAAGATGTTTGACGAACGTGGTGCCAACATCAAACAATGCTGCATGATGAAAAGCGGTGATTACAGAGCAGTTGAGAGAATCACTCTGTGAAGTGATGTGCTCTCCTGTGCAGTAGGCTGCGGTGACAGATATTCAGGGGTTCAAATGTGGGACATTATATACACCATAGCACAGAACAACCAGTGTTAGAATATGCTGTGAAGAGCAGAAAGCATCATTCTGCTGACCCTTTCATGATTTAGAAGGGTTTTGTGCTTCTCAGGTAATAAAACTCAGTATACAATCTACCTTAACAATTAAAGAGTAATGTACAGTACCTAACTGCACTGTTCCAGGCTTGACAGTGGAGACAAGAACATCAGGTATCCTGAAATGAAAATGGGGCTTTTATTTTTCCAGTCACCCAGCTATGCTGCTGTACTGAAAGAAGTGTAGAAAAATAGTGCACAAAGAAATACTGTCTTTTTATTTCATATAAAGCTGCCAGAGGGCTTTTTGCATTTTTTCAAAAACATTTTCTGTTGATTTTGCTATTGCCCCTCTTTAAACATGTGCTGGGCATATGCAGTCGCTGTTTTACAGGTCTGTTCAGTGTGTGTGTGTTTGTTCTTGACTGGGCATCTTCATTGCTATGACATTGAAGGTGGTGGTAGAGTTCTACCAGCAAACCTATTTTTAATTTATTATTTGAGACTTCACTCAAGTTGTTTCCAGTGTTTTGGGTTTTTTTTTAAAAAAATGTTTATGCATTTGCCATCTCCAGTGTTTCAGATCTTTGCTGGTTTTAATCTACTCAGTCTAGTATGTAACCATTTGTATAAAATATTTCATCATGCAAGAGTGAATTCAAATTAAGAGATCTACCCTTTCACATGCCAGGGTCTGGCTGAATGTGTGCAACTGGATTTTCTTCAGATGCTGGAGAGATAACATGTGTTTCCTTTTGCTCTCTGCTTGATTTCTCCATCAGTCACAGTCATTCAGATATTTATGTAGAGAAGGATTTATATAAAATAAAAATACAGAATTAATTATATTGTTTGAAACAACTTTACCCCCCTCACCCTTTGTTAGTTTTGTTTATTTAAGCTGAATTTTCATTTTGAGACAGGGACCACTGCTTGTTTTATGTGTATTTTGGGTTTTAATATAAAGGCTTTTCAGGCGCTTTTGCAATAAACAATTTAAAAAAACCCACAGTTAATTATGACTTTTCTTCAGCTTTTTCCCACTATCCGTAAGTTTTATTTCAGTGAGTCTTCAATTTAGAGGTAGTGTTTTGTATTTTAGTTTAATAGCCCTTCTGAGGATTTGGAGAATTGATTTTTCAAATCCTTTAAATTTTTGGCATTTGTCATGTCCTGTGTCAGGGAATTCTGCAGCTTGATCTATACTTTCTATGAAGAAAAATCTCCATTTTGAACCTTATTGGGTTCGTGTCTCTTTGAATGCCCATAAGGGACTTGGAAGAAGCAATGAACAATTGTTTTATGCTTACTTATCTTCTTGTCATTCATGGTTTTATAGACTTCTATCATGTCCTTTCTCACCTATATCTAAGGCTACTCGTCTGTTTATTCCTGGTATAGAAGCTCTTCTCTACTTTTGATCATCCTTGCAGCACACTCTTAAACCTTTTTCTCACTCTACTATATACTTTCTGAAATGAACAGGCCAGAAGTGGGTATAGCGTTCATAATGTGAGTGCACAGTGTGTTTCTGTAGTGGTGTGAGGATAATTTTCTGTTTTTTCTCTATTCTGTTTCTAGAAAATCTGAACGTACAGTTTAGTTTTCTGAGTACGGCAGAACACTGAATGAAATGTTTTCTCTTAGATTTCAGAGGGCTATGTAAATGAATGATAGTATCCTCTCTCTCTGCAGCTGCTGATGGAATGGTGTGTAATGAGTTATGCTCAAGTGATGGCTGTTGGGGGCCAGGGCCAGACCAGTGTCTCTCCTGCAAGCGCTTCATCAGGGGAAGGACCTGCATAGACTCTTGTAACCTGTACGATGGGTAAGATAGTTCCCTTGCACTTTTCCCTAAAGTTGCTGACTACAGTGTTCAGGACTTTCAAGAGTAAGTCGTTTTGGTTGTACATTAGTCAATAGCTGGTTCCATTGCCAATATTACTGATTCTGAGTGAAATATATTGTGGGATAAGTTTTAAGTATTTCCGAATCTGAACTTGTGTAGAAGGCTTTACCTAGTATTCTGCTGACTAAAATTTTCATGCAACATCAAAAGTTTGTTGTGTGTTTTGCATTCCTGATAATGTCAGCAATTTGAGTTAAGTGAAGACTAAACCACCCACCATTTAGCCCTCCTTGAATATTGACACCCCTATTCAGAAACACATATAATTATGTTCTTTCTGTTTAGTTAGTTTTAGGCATGCGATAAAGAATAAAGACCTCAAAGTAGGAAAACTCACTCTCTTTTTTTTCATAATAGACTATGTATGTGTACACACAAATATAAATAAAAAAACCCAACATGAGTTCTTCCCCCCTTTCCTTCTTCCACTCATGCATGTGCATCATCTTTTCTGGAGGATGGGTGGGAGAAACCTACATACGGCACAGACGAGGTGGCTGAGTCTGGCCTATGGCAGAAAAATAGTGCTGAACTTGTATTAGTTGCAGCAGAAGAAATTAATAATTAGGCTATGGAGGGAAGCATGTGGAATTTCACTTCCCATATAACAGTATAGCAAGGTCCCCGGCACCTCTTGTAAAGTCAAGATAAAAAAGACTAAATTATTTTAATTATCTTTTTCAGCTCAGACTTCTAATTGAAAATAAGATGACTGCATGGTTTATTTCTCTTTCTTTTCTGGACTTGGATGCCAGCTCATGTAACTGTTATGGAAAGAATATTGAATTAACTCCCATATATATTTGAAAATATTCTAAGCTCTTCTATCTGGACAATGCATGCAAAAAAAAATATTGTCAGAGTATAGTTTTATATGCTTAAAGGTTGTGTTTCACTGGAATGCACTGGAATATATTGGCCCACATTTTGTGGTGGGTGTCACCATGAAGCCTATCACAGTAAGATCACAAGAAGGGTCTCATGACCAGCCTTCAAATCAGGATGTTCTGATCCGTATCAATTAGTGAGTGGTATTTACACTTTCCACAGGCTCAGTTCCTTCCTAAATATGTGATTTATGACCTGGGCTTAGGGAGAAGTTTTTCATTTGTTTGTTTGAGAGCTCTGCACATTCATCTCTCAGGGTAGGTCAGATGCATTTGACTTCTCTTTTAGTCCTCAACAGGAGAGATCTATCTCCAAACCCAGAGAAGGGTGAGCTCACTTGCCATGGTCAAGTGAGGTTTTCCTCAGCTGTATTGTTGCGATAGATCCTAATCCCTGTAGAGGAGCAGAGGGAGAACATGGAGAAACCTTCACCTTTACCTGAATATTACTAGAGCCCAGTAACATGAGTGTGCAACACATCTTTAACTGTTTAACACAAATATTGTAACTGGTTAATGCAGTAAGATGGGATGGGTCTGCAAAGCTTAGGTGTCCAGCCTGAGCTCATTACATAGATTCTCTCTGTGGTTAGTGGGGAGAGAAATGACCTGTTCAGATGTTAACTCATCTCGGCCTAGAAGAAGGTGGGATAAATTATATTGAGAAGGTGCTGGAGGTTTTTTTTTTTGAGGGGCAACTGGAAGCTGAAATGAGACACTTGGTGTTTGATGGAAGAAATCCCACCTACTTTTTACCCCCCTTTATAAGTGGTTAATAAAAATAAATAAATAAATCACTTGGGTGATAGTTTCTTGTGGATACATGAAATAAATGAGCAAAAGGATTTGTTTTGACATTTTATATCTTAAGACCTCAGTCTAGAATTGTTGATGAAAAAGTTATGAGCCTTCTGGGGAACGGGCTTTAAAACAGGAGTATGCACAGAGACTTAACTAAAACAGCAAAAGCAGCACTGTGATCAATGCTTTTTCTAATCCTTTCGTATCTCATAGTGATGTCTCACATGTAACAAGTGGCTTCCTGAATCTGAGCTGTGAGGGACAATTCCATAGATAAAAATCGAGAAATGAGCTGCTTTGTCCTGTTAATGTCCTTATTTCTTAAGGAAAGGTGAGAAAAAACTCTCCTTTTATACTGGTAAACAGGATGTCTACTGCTTCAGCTGCCTATGAATGAGGTTGCTGATGGGGCCTGGTTTTCAGCTGGTGTAAAGCAGCATAATGTGCATTAACAGAAGTGTTCTCAGCTGACATAATCTGCTGGCCCTCAGTGAAGCCTGAATGTTTATCCACCTGGTGAAAAGCCAGCCATTTTCTCTCAGTTTCATGCTCGCTTTTGCTTTCTCTTAACCTGCCTGCAAAATGTTTTTCTAGGGAATTTCGAGAATTTGCAAATGGTTCTGTCTGTGTGGAGTGTGATCCCCAGTGTGAAAAGATGGAAGAAAACATGATCACGTGCTATGGACCGGTAAGAACAAAATTTGGTGTAGTATGGGCTAGCTTGTTGAAGTGTGCTAAAGCATAGACATTTTCTGCTTATAGGCTTTAAAGTGGCTACTGAAAATTAATGTTAACAAAAGCAGAAAATATGCGTATTCTGCGTGTAGGGAAAGAATTCTGCTTGTGTTAAATTGGTGTTGGGAATAAACTTCCTTGGAATCAGTTTCCTTAAGAAAGTGGTTTAAAAAGCAGCGTCCTTGTCTTGCCTGAATTGTCTTAATACCTTAGTGGTACAGATGCACAAAATTTTTAAATGACCGATAGCATGCAGTTGTGATTTGAGTGCCCTCTCTTATCACTGTTTTTGTTCTTTATACTTAGTTCTGTCCTGTTCTACTACAACTTCAGTTACTTTTTTTTTCCCCCCACAAAAATGTGTGGGAGTTTGTCTTGGTCTCTCAGTTAGCTTGAGCAATATGTTGAGAGTTGGTTTCTTTTTTAACTTAGCCTTTTAGGTTGTTTTGATAGAGAATTTTTTTCGTGCATGCTAAGTGAATGTTAACTGTGGCTGTCAGCTTTATAACAGCCAATAAGTCTTCTTTCAAAGATTATGGCTCTTTTGTGAGATAGAAGTTGTCTTTTTCTTTTGATCTTTTGTGTATTGACAAGATTAAAAGCCACAAGTATGCTGGGGATTGAGGAGTTGTATTTTAGGCTCTTCATCATTGAGAAAATTTAACCTATAACTTATTTCTGTGACTTACCTACTGAATGGAATAAAAGGCATTGTCTTTTTTGTTGCTATACTGTGTCCTCTCCAATACAACCATAAAGCAAGGAGCTTTATGTCCAGGAGCCTTGGTTTGTAGTTCATTAACAGTCTAGTCTACGTATGTATTAAGAAGAAGGAGACCTTGTAGTTCTTCGGTGGTGTTGTGACCAGATACCACAGGGAGAATGCGGCATGGAAAATAATTCTGGAGTGCAGAGGCAGGGGATCCCACTGAAAGGCCATTCCAATTGCTTTGCAAATGTGGTTCAGTATTGAACAATGTTGTGGGAAATTTCTCAGAGTTAAAGTGAGCATGAAGTCCGTTGTGTTAAGCACTCCAATAATATTGAGAAACTGTTTAGAAGCTGGAATTTAGTCTTATGCTCTAAAGAATAAGTTTATGTCCAAAAGCACCAGGATTTACATGTCTGCTGCTCATTAACAAGAGACTGGAACCTTACAGCTAATTTGCTGTTTATTGGGAAAGAAGTGCTATGACAGTTACTGTTGAGCAAGCTGTCAGTCTATGACCTGCAATTCAAGTGCAGCAGAAAAGACAGAGTAACTTGAATGCACTGCATTTCTTCCACGCTTTCCAGGGACCTGACCATTGCACAAAGTGTTTCCATTTTAAGGATGGTCCAAATTGTGTGGAAAAATGTCCTGATGGCTTACAGGGGGCCAACAGCTTCATTTTCAAATACGCGGATGAGGATCGTGAGTGCCATCCATGCCATCCAAACTGTACCCAAGGGTAAGTGCAAATTCTGTGAAGTGAGCTGTCCTATTTGCTGTATAAGCACATGATGATTTACATGCATTTTGGCTTCGTAAAGCACTTGTCCTGCTCCTGAAAACGGAGCGTGTGGAGCAGTAATGTAACCTTTGGTATTCAGGTCTCATAACATTCGGGTTCCAGTGTGAATGTCCAGCAGCTTATCAGAAAAAAGCTTACACCCCTTTTGAAAACCATAGAGAACAACTTTTCACAGCGATGCTCTTAGCTTTCCTTCTACCTAGCACTGCTTTGTAGCAAATGCTACCATTGACACTTACCTAAGAGTAGGCCTGTAAAATTACTTTAGTATTTACTTGTTGACAGAATTTTCATCTTTCCTCCTTGGTATTGGTGAACTAACCTGGAAGCAGTATTGTGAGATGAAAATGTTAATGCTCTCTTTTTCATATGGGGACTGATTGCAAAGGGTCTGTTTGAAAGCAGGTTCTGTACAGGAGTCTGAGTCTCAAGTCCTGTCTGAGTGCCCAAAATCACTTGTTACATTTGGAAATGTATCTGAGCCAGAATTAAGAATCTGTGCAACAAAATAATAGTAGCCACATAGACAACAATTGTTCTGCATAGACCTTGTAAGTTATAAATGTCTTTTTGATGAGACAGTTGGTGGTGTCCAGCACACAAAGAAAGAGAGAGGCAGCCAGGGGGTAAAAGAGAAAACTTCAGCCAGTGAAATAATCTTCAACAAGAGGCTCTTATTGTTTAGCAGCTAAAATTAAACCAGTAAATTATTCAATGTAATCTTGATGTCAACAGCTGTTGCCATTCAAAATGAGACCTTTTGCTGGTTTTGCAAATCTAATTACAATAGAGCCATTAGGGAAATGAAAGTGAGATCGCAAAGACACAGCCAGGATCTGTTACAGATTTGTCTTCCCCTCAGACCCTTTAAATCAGTTATGCAATAGGAAAAATGTTGCTACTGTGGAAGAAGAGTGTAAGAAGAAACAATATGAAAAGATGAGCTCACTTAGGAGCTCTGGTCCTGGCTTTAGTAGGTGCTGGAAGTGCCAATTCTAATTGAGTCTGACAAGCCCAGCTATGGATGATAGATTTACTGTCCGCCCTGCATAAGAAGTGGCTTGCAGCACTGCTGGCCTCTCAGAAGACCAGCACGCAACACTTCCTCCTGTTCCCTTCTCTTTACTGGGGAGGTCTCTCTGATCTAACTATCAGTAACCTTTGTGGCACAGCTGTGTTTCTCCTAGACCAGGAAGGGAGCAGAATGTTTTCCATGCCTTTACAGTTCTTCGTATGTGTGAGTATTTTGCAAGTGGTTGGTTGTTTTTATATACCTGTATAGAAAGGGAGCAAGAAGGCAGGCTTTTATGCCTTGTGATGAAAATCATAGAATCATAGAATGGTAGGGGTTGGAAGGGACCTCTAGAGATCATCTAGTCCAACCCCCCTGCTAAAGCAGGTTAGCCTAGAGCAGGTTGCACAGGAATGCATCCAGGCAGGGTTTTGAATATCTCCAGAGAAGGAGACTCCACAACCTCTCTGGGCAGCCTGTTCCAGTGCTCCGTCACCCTCACAGTAAAGAAGTTCCTCCTCATGTTCAGGTGGAACATCCTGTGTTCCAGTTTGTGCCCATTGCCCCTTGTCCTGTCACTGGGCACCGCTGAGAAGAGTCTGACCCCGTCCTGGTGTCCTAGTTCATAAACAAATAGGAACAAACTAGGCAGTTGTAACTGAACTTGCTGGTATTCATTGGCAACCCTTGGTGACACAGGGTTCGTTTATGCTGAGTTATGTTGTCATTTAATCCTTGAACTTTCAGTTTTCTCTTTCTTTTTTTCTGCAGCTGATTAGCTGAAAGAATATCTCATTTAGCATCATGTGCCAATCCCCAGAGAAATTACAAAGTACCACTAGTAAAAGGGCCAAAGGCTTCACTGGGTTACACATGCGAAGGTCTGGTTATCTCCCAGATGAGTCAAATACTATTCCTCACAGAAATCCTCATCCTCCTACTAAAGGGTAAATGTGTCTGTTCTTAGGTATTTTGTTACTCCTTGTAAAAACAACAGCCCACCACCCCCCAAACCTAGGTAAGCATAGGTATGCTTTTCTAGTATTCCTGAAGTCTTTCTGGCGTGTGATTATGTTAATGAAACTGTAATGACTGCCCCAGATGTCTGGGGTTTATGGGTTGTCCATCTTCCTGCCAACATTGTCAGGGGCTGAATATGCCCACAGAGAAAAGGGAAATCAGTTTCTCTCCTTTTCTCCTTCAGTACTGAATTCTCTAGTTTCATACCCTTACTTTAGAAATTAATGTTTAAATTCCCCTCCATCAGGATTCTT
>VZSC01017929.1:451758-466763 GCA_013398225.1 Steatornis caripensis | reverse complement strand
TATCAGGATTCTTAAGGAGATAGGTTATGGAAGGAACACTCAGGACTGAATGATACAGAGAAACTGTAATTCTACCTCATCTGGCATGTCTGTTTTCCTCTCTGTCAGATCAATTGCTGGAGTAAAACCGATGCCCTCACAGTACAGCTTGGATACTCGTCAAAAAGTGTTGAGCTGCTGCAGAGCAGTGCTGCCAGTGTGATATTACCTCATTCCTTCAGTGATGCTCTCTGAATCAGGGTGCTTGCTAAAATGGGTTGTTAGTTCTCGTACGTTGATTCTAGTCATCGCCACCTGTTGCTGTCACCAAGGAAGATATCTGTTCCACCTCTGTGTTTCCCATGAGTGTTTTGCCACAATTTTGTCATGACACTTACAGATGATTGCTTTACACCCTAGAGCATGAGATTTGATAACACCATTCTCCTCCCTTATTCAAGTATAATGACTGCTTCCGTTAATAGGTGTGTAATTATCCAGCCCTGTTAATGATCTTACATTGACTAAGAGAACTATCAAGGAGTGACTTCCTTGGATGCAACAACTGTGCTCTTGGCCTTGCATCCCCATGATAAACATCAACTACTCCAGTTTGGAGCAGATCTGAGGCATGTGGGACAGTTATCCCTTTAATTCAAGAGAGTTGGAAAGCATTTGGCACCTCTTCTTGCAGAGCTCGCCAAAATGGAACACTTTCACAGAAATAAAATACTAATTATGTAATAGCATTTGGCAGTCTGCTTCATTGCTGCACAAGACACAAATGGGAGATCTCACTGCACACCTCCCCTCATCATGCGTTTTCTCACACAACTTTTTGAAGGAAGTGTGTGTTACTCTTCACCAAAACTTTATTATCCATCTAAGCCAAGACCAGAGAAGTCATGGGAGCGTTATCAGAACGTGTGTGGAGCAGAAGGGATTTGAAGACAGAAGGACTGTCTTGCCCCTGAAGTTTGGGTGTATATTTAGGGGGGCATTATGAACTCCCGATGAAACAATAGTACAAATTCAATGACAACAAACTCTGAATAAGAAACCGTTAGTATCTTGTTGCTGCAAAATTTCATCCTCCCCCCTGCCCCAGTTCAACTTTCTTACTGTCACCATCAGTATGCACTTCCTGTCAGCTAAGTAACCCCCTGGTTTTGAGTTGTCTGGCTTTGTCCATAGCAGTAGTTGAATGACCAGGTCATGATCACAATTAAGGTTTTCTCCTGTCCAGAGTTAATCCATTGATGCCATTGTATAATCAGTTTTGTTTGTTTCTAATGACAAAAAATTTTGAGAATTCATCTGCCTAGAAATCACTTTGCTAGTCCTCATCTGTGAACAGTTAAGACCCCACCTTTCAAGCTTAAAGGAAAATTGATGAAAGACAGTATTTGTGACAGAGGGGGGAAAAGGATTGTTTCAGGAAAAAACAATTGTTACTCCAATTTTCAAAACTGTTTTAACTCATTTTCTTTCAGAGGATGATTATCTGTAAAGCTAGGATGAGCTTCAAGTGTAGTTTTCTGTATAAGCTGGACTGTTGTAAGGTACTGAATGTGTCATTAATAAATTGACATGTATCAGTTAACCATTTCATTTTACAGAGCGAACTTGGAAGTTAAAATATCATCTAAGCTCCAAGCAGAAGGAACCGCGGGGGTGAATGGAGTACCAGTGTTGTGTATGACTGTGTCATGCTTGTACTTACATGTGTCAAAAAGCCTGAAACCAAGGAAGTTACTTCCAGAGGAAAATAACTGATGACTTGGTGATGCAAATCAACTTGTTAATAGATTTTTGCATTACCCGCAGAGTATTGTACTTTACTGCGTGTCATCAGGACAGCCAGTTAGAGAGTAGGAAACTGTTCAACGTGACTAGGAGCAATGGAAATTGCACCTGGACAGAGTTTTCTGTTTGGGGCTGGGTATATCCACTGAAGAAGATTACAGGTTGAAATAAAAATCAATGGTATTTCAACTTGGAGTGAGTGTGTTCCAAACAACTCTCTCTTCTTTGTTTCAAGCCCTATTCTTCAGAAGTCTGAGAGAATAAATGTACAGATGTGAAATGACTCCAAGACAATAGACTCTTCATGTTAGTCTGCCAGTTATCTGAACTAGTAATGGGCTCTCAGACCTGTAATTTGAAGAGGGCCACCTTTTTATTTATAGCAGGAGTCGGACATTTGCTTCTCTTGACATGCTAGGAAATGGCAGGTCTGAACAACTTTTTTTCAGCTTCCTTCATTACTGAACTAGTTTTCTGCAAATTTCTGAGAATGCTATGAAGAAGTGCTGGATATGTTAGAGACTGGTTAGAATTAAGACAGTCCTGAATTCTGAAGTGCTGAAGCCCAGGACAGCTGAAATTTTCGAAAACACCCATCACGAGTTCTAAGTTTTTGAACTGCGTTTAAAATCTACCCTTTCCACGTTATGCATTATCTGGCCACCTGGGTATGTAATGAATCCTTTTTATGTCTGCACATTTGCTGAAGGAAACCATTATCGAGGAAATCCTTACAATTTGTTTGCGTGTCACAGTTTTTATGTAAAAATAAAAATTCAAGTAAACAAACAGGAGGTGAGGTTCACTATCATTCTGGTCTCCCTGATGAGCAGGTAAGGGGAAGTTGAACTCACTGAATTTATTTTACAGTGGCAGAGTGATAGCTAATTTAAATGCAGCAAAAGCTGACGAGTGGCAAGTGATGGTGAAGTCGAAGGAAGATCTCATGGGAGCATATTTGAACTCTTCCAGATTTTTGACATGCATATCCCTCTATCAAAACCAAACTGAAAGTAAGAGACTTTAAAAAGAGTTGGGGATCATACCTTAAATTTAAAACGCTTCAACAGGAGTGAGTTTCAGTCTACTGATGTATCAGATCACCTGCTCCTGTAGGAGATGTACAGCCAAAGAGCCTGTTAATAAAATGGTTCTGAGATCTTGTTAAACGGTTGAAATAAGTGGTTTGATTTCCTTAAAATGCTGAGAGCTAGGTACTCCCCATGGCTACAGAGGGACTAGCTGGGCAGCCAGCACTAAAGGATGTCAGGTTGTCTTGACCCCTGAAAGCTTAACTTTACATATCTGTCTCTGAGAATCCTGACTGCTGTGTAAATGTGTAATTGACTTGGTATTTCAATGCAGAGGGCCTAGGACACTGCTCCACCTACTGCTCTTCATGATGGCAAGGAAAATCCACGTTTCGCAAACAGGCTCTTTCCCCATAGTTGTGTTTTAGTGCTGCTGCACAAAGTGATTCCCTGCATTCCCCTCGCCGTTGCTGATTTTGCAGGTGGAGGACTTCTGGCAGCATCTAAGGAAAAAAGAATAAAATACCTGAATCGGCAGACGCCATTTTGTTCTGGTTTTGTTGTTGGAAGCTCATCCTTGAGCTTGCCTGATAAAAGTTTAGTCAGCTTGCAAAATATTTCTGCAGTTGCCCTAGCTAAGAACTTAGAACAGAAAGAGCAGTTGCATAATGACAGAAAGAAAGAAAGTTTTGTATTGTGCTGCTGGAGGTCTTGGCTTGCAACTGAACAGCTTTTGTGCAGTAGTCACTGGTTTAATGATTCAGATGACATCCAGAAATAGCATCTCTATCATCAGGACTCCCACGTACACAGGTGAAACCTGCCTTAAGTGCCCAACCTTGGAGTGTTGTTTATGTTGCTATTATTGTTCCCATTGCAAACTTGGTTTTGTCACAAGCTATAACTTTGTGGTCATTTGGGTGTGTCTTGAGAATTACAATTAAGAATGTGGCACAAAGAGGGGATTCCTGCTTCTTGAATCTGTAAGTAACAGATTTTTCTCTTTCTCTCCCTATTTTCAATTTGGATTTGCTGCAGGTGCATAGGGCCGCGTATTGAGGACTGCATCGGCCTGATGGATAGGTACTTGCTGAGTGATCGTTCCCTGTATGTCTTCCATCCTCCACGTGTGGACAAGGGCGCATGCGTGTGCATGTCCTTGTGAATGGCAAATGACGTCTTTTGTTCTGTAATTGCCTGCAGGTGTAGAGGTCCCGCTAGTCATGACTGCATTTACTATCCATGGACACGACAGTCCACTTTACCACAACATGCTAGGTAACATCCACCACTTTTCCTTTTTTGTACACAAGATCCTTCCCTGGTTACCATAGGAATGTTATACTACCCGGTTTGTTCAGAAACACTTGTCCTTCCGCAAGATACACCTCTGAACATCCAAATTTACTTTTACATTTGAAAGGCAATTAAATCTCTTACTCGTTTAGACTGATTAGAAAATGCTTTATTATTATTATTATTTTCAGGTTAAATCTATAAGGGTTCAGTTCTGGAATTTTTTGCCAAAATATATGTTTCTTGATGAAATTTTACTAGAAGTAAGCATGGTGAAAACTCGAGTTAAATTAGCATTTACGTTTTTCCATTTGTTGGGGTTTTTTTTGTTTAAGACTGCAAGTAAAAGCAAGTGAAGCTTTGCCTTCCATACTTCTCTGTGGAAAAAAGTAAATGTTTCAGCAAGACTGAATTTCTTCCTTAATTCACATAACACTATCGTTTGGGGGTTGTTTTCATTTTCTGTTTAAAAAAATGGTAACCTTGCAGCAATTTTGTTTTTCCAGTGATGACAATCAAAATAAATTAATGTAGGAAGAACCCCAAAACATTCCAGTTATACTCTGCCTTCTTTTTCATTAAAGCCTTTCATTGCCATTGAGTTTGTTTATTTTTAAATTCAAACTGGTTAGTATGACTTCCAGGCTTTGGGATTACTGTCATGAGCTAAGACTGGGTGAAAAATATATCACCTCAATCAACATCACCTCATTAAGGATTTTACTTTGGGTTTTATTCTTGTCTTTAAAAAAAGATTTGAAGGTCGACTTTCCTTCCTAGTTGTGTACCTAACATGAACATCCCTATTTCTAGCTGTTGAGGAAGAACACGTTTAGATTTGGGAACCAATACTGTATAAATGCTATCAGAGGGTATACTTTTTTAATTAAATCAGTATCAGTTCTGACTGAATTCATAGACCAATTAATAAGCAATGGCAGAAGACTGAGTTTTTCAATATTTCTTTTTTTCTTTTACATCTTTCTGATCTGGGGTATCCAGTTTCAGAAACTTCTGTGGGGGGCTCACTTTCAGATGTACTCACCCAAACTAAGTTGCCCAAAACCAGCAATCGGTTTTAAAGGTCTCAGTTTTGTCAACTTTTCTCAAAGCACAAATATAGAAAATGTATTATTATTTGCATAAGTTTAAGGGACTTAGCAAACCACAGAGAATTAAGGCCATACTGAAGTTCTTTGCTTAGGTAACCAATTTTAAAATAACATGTATTTCATCAATTGGATTTTTAATCAGCTTTTGGGGGAACATTAAGGGCTTTATACTAGGAGTACAACTTGTTGGCTGTAGTGTAACTCTCTTACAGCATTACAGGCTGCTCGCTCTGTCTTCCTCTGGTAGCCCAAAAGCCAGTCAGACCTTGTTCACTGTTGAATTCAAGCAGTATAACTTCAAAACTCGCCTTTGCATTGGAAATGTTCAGGTAGTAGTAAAATCTGTGGAGGTACTGCCAAATACCCACTGAATTTGGTGGAACCACTCCTGTCAGTCACAGTGGATGTTAGATTGGGCCGTATATTTAAAAGTTAAATTAAAGGAGTGGAACCTCAAACGTGATGACACAACACTAAAGAAAGGGTTGTCTAGTAAGGTGCCAGGCTTAAGCCGTGAGTTAGCAGGCAATGCTTATTTTGGTTTTTATGTTGTGTAAATTGTAGGTTTTTTCTCCTTGAACCTACTGCCAAGGTAGTAAAGCAAATTATCAAAGGGAGTGGAAATTAAAGCAATTGTTTCACTCTGCTCAAGTAAATAATCTCCTGCTCCATTCATTCTGAGGGGCAAGACCCTCAAATGTTTCCTTTAGATCTGATAGGTTCGGGGGTTTTTTTCCAACTTTGCTGAATTTATTTTAGAAAATTACTGCACTGTGTTTATATGTCAGGATGTATGTATTTTTTCACTTTCAAACCAAAGAATGAAATTTCCTACTTTTATATTTATTAGATGAGTGAAATTGTGCTCTTTTTTTGGTGTGAAAATGGTTCCTTTTGTTTGGGCAAAAAATGGGCAAAACTGCACTGGCAAAGTGATACTTTTTATTATGGCAAGCATGTAAATAAAAAATGGATGCATTTCACTTTAGATAGAGCCTTCTTCATGTCCCCTTAACAATTATGTGTCCTCCCTAAACTTACAGACTTTAAAATGATTAATAATGAGTTTTACCCTTATCCATTGATTTGAATTTTTTCCATTGATCTGAATTATCAGTGAGTTGAAGGGCAGCGTTCTCTGCTGCACAGGCAGCTGAAAGCGAGCGCAGGGCTCACTTCTCATCTTCATATATTTCCATTTTCATACCAGTGTTGCTTTTCTTTACAGTTTGCAAATTGGTTTTGCCATGATCCATTGACGTGAGGGCTTTTGTAACAGTCTGGTAGAATAGCAAAGGAATTCTTACTGTCGAGTTTAGTAAAGATGAATCGGCTGTGCATCACATGGCTTGTTTTCCAGATGACCGGTGAAGATGCAGTTTTTCTGCTTACGTTTGGTCCCTTACATTTTGTGGAAAAAAATTCCTTATTTTTGGTATTGCATGTATTTTTTCATAGGCGTTTGGTTTTTTTAAAGCCTCTAGCTTCAATAGAGCTCTGTCCAAAAGGATGCAAGAAACCGTTTTCCCATTTCCAGCTCAGTGCCATGTATAAGCGTTATTTTAGCCCTTTTCCTCTAGACTACTCATGGGCCTTTTTTTTCCCTGTGAGGACCCTCATTTATTTTCAGTGTGTTCAATTTAGCTTCACAAAGGCTTTCACTGTGTTCTTAACTGCCAGAAAAAGTTCAAATTCTAAAGGAGTTAGAAGTCACAGGAGAAATGAGTGCCTCTTCTGCTTGTGGTAAGTTGCAAATTCGGATTATTGTCGTTATAGCTCTTGATTTACTGTAGTTGAAATCATATGGCAGGGGGGAAAGCCTTTCCTCACGTTTGTGACATAGTCTGTCTGTATTTATACCACGTTTAATTCATAGTGCCCCTATCACAATGTTGTCTGATTGTGATTCATGTGATTCGCTGAGTCAGTTTGCTGAGCGGGTTCCTGGCTCTCCTCTTGGGCTGCTCAGATGATGCAGGGGCCCGAAGAAACAGGCCAGGCCAGCAGAGACTTCCCCATGCAAGGTGGTGTCCTTAGCTGGCACGTAACTAAGGTCACAGCTTCTTTGTCTTCCTTTCTGTCTCCTTCCTTCCTTGCTGTGCTGAGAATCTCAGCCCAGGGAACAGAGAGGAGGCAGGAGGCTTGTGTCCCAGCTTTTCTCAACCTCTCATAGCTCTTCCTTTTGTTCTCTGCCTTTTGGGGATGGGGGGAGTAGGTAACTAGATTATTACTGTAAGGCTTCAGTTTGGGTTCCTCCTTCTATATCAACCTTTCCTACATATCACCAAAGCAAAGATGGAAAGCGGATGGAGTCTGGAATTTCCCAGGGTGCCCAAAGGAGTTAGCTGTACTCCTTTCCCACCTCTTACTAGAGTGGTGTTCATCCTTTCAATACCTTCTGGCTATTGTGGTCAGTGGTTTCTTTGGGTGGAGCAGCATACTTGCTAGGAGCTCTGGAACAAAGAGCGAAAAGATTTGGATAACCGTTGCCAAAAAGAAAGATTGAAAAACTGAAAATAATGCTCTGCCATCCATTAAGAAAATTCCTCTAGGCAGTCACAAAAGACAGGTTCGTCTATGCTCTCCTGCTCTCAAGTCCACGGAAAAGTTTGGCTAAGTCAGTTATTAAAGCTAGGCTGTGAACAAAGTTTTTGCTTAAACTATGAATTTTAAATGTGTTCATCCTTCCTATGATTCATTCAGCTTAATACTAAGAGAGAAAAAAGATCATCAAAGGAGGAGTGAAGTTTCTGTTTTCTAGTGCATGAGAGATTGCAAATCTGAAGATGTGGTCAGAAGCATGTGGTGGATATGATAGGAAAGAACTAGCACCCTGATGTTACTGGTCTGAATAAGCTGATGTCTCTTTATGCCCTAAGATATTTTCATCCGTGTTTCCCTTTTAACTAACAGAAAATAATTAGCCAAGACCACCATTGTCAAGTGGTGTGTATCACTGTTGTCAAATGATGTGTAGATGTTAACTCAAATTACAGTCCTAATGCTAGCTTTATATCAACAAAGGATGTCCTCTCAACAAATCGTCACTTCCTAAACAAAAAAGCTGGTTTTATGTACTGCATGTGTATACAAGAGCTAATTAACAGTAAACCCTATGTAATGCAGGCAGATCCTTTCATAGCTGTTTTGTACCCCTGCACAGTATGACTTCAATAGAATTTCACAGCAGCTCTGAATAGATGATGGGGAAGGGAAACCACCTCTAATAAACTGCTTATGTTCATTGCTTTTATGACACCCTGTTCCATTGCTTGGAGGAAAGCGTGCCATATGCTCTGTATTTTTATAGAATAATTATAGTCATTCTGGAGGGGCAGAGGAAGAGAATATCTGTGTAAAGTAAGAAGAAAAATAGGATCTGTGAGTAGAAACTAAGCTATATTACTTGATTGGTAAAAGATGCTTCTCTTGAGACACTTCTAATATGGAGCTTTCTGATGCTGTATCAGAACAGAGCAGTTGAAGAAAGAGATTTGGGTTGATTTTTTTTAAGAATCAAGACTAGAAAAACAGACAGTTTCTGATACTGCCTCTGTGGGATGGATGGAGCTTACACTTGATCTGTTTAGGACAGACTGATAGAGAAATCCCTGTTCTGTGCGAGAACCAGTTCAGTAGCAGCAAGTTCTCAAACGGACCTTTGCTGCAGGCAGTTTTATTGTCACAACACTTCACTGCCTGGAGCTGTAGGAGAAATACATTTTGAGTACCCCTGTGACATGAATGAAAGTCACTGCAGTGATTTCTTGAGCTTCCCCTGCCCCTTTTTTACCACTCCCACTTCGTGAGAGTGATCTACTTAGGAAAGGAGCTAGGTTAGGGTTCCTTCTTTTCTGCTGTACACATTTGACCAGAGATAAAAAAGCTCTCATTGTATTAAAACTTCTGTTCTATAACAGGTTCAGAAAGGTTTCTCTGGGTTCTACGAGGGTTTGTACTCCATCTGCTTTACTCAGCAGGGTTGGCTGGTGTGGTCTAATAGTATGGAAGGATTTGGTAGGATCTGCTACTGTAGAGAGAAATAAACTGTCCAGGTTGCAAGAGTGAAAGAACTAGAAGCCATGGTCACACAAGTGCTTTTTAAAATCTGTTCTGTGGCTTCAGTAGTTTGAGGATCCTGTTGAGAGCGCACAGGATAGAGCTCTGAAGAACCATTAGTGCAGCACCCAGACTTACAAAGCAAGCGAGCAGGCTTCTTGCAGAAACATGCACGGACTTGTTCGGTCGTCTTAGCACACAAGGTAACATCATGAATTTTGTAGTACCTTTTTTATCCCCAAACTTCATGCCAAGTCTTCATTAAGTCCTACCCCTCTGTGGCTTGAGTACAAGGTCCAATTTGGTGAGCTGTATGCATGTGTTCAGCCCCATCTTAACAGCAAGCTTCTCAGTTTCATGATGAGTGTCATGGAAAATATACCGAATGCACTAAACACAATATTTACAAAGTGCTGAAGTTTTGTCAGGTCATAACCAAATTTATTTGCAGAGTCTTCTCAATAAAAGTTTTTTTTTTGTTTTGTTTCCACAAGTTGCAAAAAAATTTTCAAATACATTTAAAATAAGAAAGTTCTTTGTTCAGAAAACTGACTAAATTATTTGTACTGAAACTATAAGCAGTAAAAATAAGAAGTGGTTAGGCCAAACATGATAGGTCCATGCTAAAATACAAGAAACATTAGAGGATTTCAAATTGAAAATGATTTGTTAGAATGGAAAACAATGCACGGCTGTATTGCAGAGGTCACTGCTTTTATTTCTCATCAGGCTACATAAGCCTTGTGTTGTGTGTCTGTACTGGTTTGGCTGCACAAATAATATATGGTGCAGAAATAAAATTGTGACATGAAGAAGTGACCTTTATTGTAGAGCAACAGTATATATCTCGCCACTCTCCAATGGGTTTCTTTTATGGCTTGAAATGAGGATTTAATTTAGATTTAATGTTGTTATAAATTAATTATCTATTATTAAAAATACATTTGTAGACCTTCAGAAATATGTAAGATGTAGAGTTGTTTAAACCTCAGTGAATGGTTTCTTAATAATTCATTAATATTTAATATATAATAAATCAGAACTAAAGCTTGTGGTCTTACTTCCAATCTACCTGCATAATGCAGGATTTGTCGCTCTTTCGTGTTTAGACAATTTACATGACAAATGTATTTCAGTTCAGAGTCCAGCCAAGACTTAATTGTCTGCATTCTGGCTTACTCACCATGACCTGTGGGTGATAAAGGAGCTGCAATTGTGGCGCAAAATGGGAAGCTCTTGGTTTGGGTTCTTTAGAACAGTGCAGTGTAGTGCTGTGCTTGTGTTGTAAGCATGTGTACAGTCAAGTCTGCTTACTTAGATCTCTTCAGATCAAAGTTAAGAGTCTCAAGCTATGTACTGTAGGTTGGGACTGCGTTTGGCTTTGAGATAGATTTATTCCTTTCTGATATCTTTCTATGGAAAGTTGTACTGCAGCAGTTACTAAGGTGGAAGCATTACCACAAATACCAGCAACCGTGCAAGGAATAGTGTTAGTAAATCGAGCCATCAGGACCAAATTACTTTATCTTACTATAATTTTTTTCCTGTCATGCTGTAAAGTGAAGTTACAGGGTGGGGAAAAGGTCGTATGAATTACCTGTACCTTTGGGCTTTTTGTGTGAAGAGTTTCAAATAACTGCATTCAAATTGTAATGGGAAAGGGGACTTAATACGAAACTCATTTCCCATGCAGTGCCCTCTCTCTGTTAGTTCAGCTTACTTCGCGTCTCTTTTCTGTAAAGTAGAGGTATTTTCCCTCTGTTCTACTTTGTTATAATGGTAGTGGATAGAGTTGAACAAGAATGTAGATAGATGCTGCACCTTCAGAAAGACTGATTGTTTTCTCAGGACTGCATGTTAAAGAGGCTTTAGGGAAGAGCCACCAGGAATAATTAAAGCTTTGTATGTTGTGCCTTGTAGTGAAGAAGTTTGTGAGCTCAAACAGCTAAAGCTTATTTTTGTTGAAGGTTGAAGTGTAGAGCCTGATTATGATCTAAAAGTACATAGATAAGGAACAAAAGTTTGCTTAAAGATAGTGCTGGTCTAGCAGACTGAAAAGGAGGGTGGGGTGTCTGTCCATCTGAGATGGTTAAATGGATGAAATCTGAGGAAGGACACATTCAAAGCTGCAAAATGTCAGTGCATTTCTGATGAGGATTATTAAACCCTGGAATGATTTTTCCTGGTAATGTTCTATTCTCCAGCACTAGACTTGTAAAATCAAAACTGGAACTTTTTCTTGCAAGCATGATGAACTTGTGCCAAGCCTGCAGGCTGTGCTGTACAGATACGTAGGCCTGAGGATTTTGCTAGTTCCTCCTGTCACTGTTTACAGTGTGCGGCATAACATTTTCATCTCTGTGATGATAGCTTCCAGCTACAATCAGTTCATGGCTCATGCTCTAAGATTAGGACCCAGAGTTCCTCCTTTGAATTTTGATTCCTAGTACCGAGTTGGACACGGACAAGGAAATCGAGCTGCTGAATATTGGGCTTTGGTTCCTTTCAGCTTTGGTGAGGCACACAGCGAGAGCTCCATGTGACTTTACGCAAGGTTTCTGTTATGCTGACGTATCCTTGTTCATTAGCAGTTAGGTCTGTTAAACTTCTGAGTTTTCAGACTGTCCTTTGCTAGGGGAGAAGAGAAACTCATTCAGATCTTACCTGTTTGACTGAACTCGCTTGCGTTGTGCCTGTATTCTCTTGAATGAGACATTTATTTTTGAATAAATATACTAGAATTTTGTGTGTTCGTGTTTCAGCATTTTTATTTGATGTCATACAACTGAAAGGAAATTGTTTCCCATGACTGAGTTTCTCCACTACTGACAAAAATTTGAAGGTCTAATGTGTCCATCTCTATCAAGTTTTCTAAGCCTTAGATTCTAGTGGGGGTACTAAGTATCATACATTGTTCTGCAGTGCAGTCTCTTCCTTGTCTTCTATTTTTTCTTCTCTTTTTTTTGTCTCCATCTTATCATCCCTCCCATCCTTTCCTTGGTAAAGCTGTATCTTCGGTACCATGCAGCTGTAGGAAGCATGCTACCTAGATATTGGATATTGCTTTTTATTTGTATATATTCTTTGAAAGCAAAAAATTTCTTTAGGGATCATAGTACTTTTGTCAAAAAAACTTCACTTTTTTTTCAATCGGATGTAAATTTTTAATGACGCTATCTTCACACGCTGTTGAATAAGCTGTTTTGCAGACATGTTGGCTGTTTAGTCAATAGAAGATAACACAGATAATTTCTGTAGTTATCTGAGATTGATCAAATGATCAAACAGCCAAGGAAAGATTGTGGAATAATGTGAAAAAGAGGTGCTGGCTAGTTCTGCTGGAGCTTTTCATTGGCATAGAGTTGTGAGGCGTTTACTGTGTGTTTGCCTTTTCTGGTACATCTCTGAACAGAGCTGATAGTCCCTCATCCGGAAGAGTTCTGGCATTTATGGACAAATTTGAGAACAAATTCAGCCTTGTCATCGGGTCAGATGCCAGGCTTTGGTTAAACATGGTCCAGTCATGATGTAATCCTGATTGGTAAATTATATGAAGTTGTTCTTGCAGTACCTGCAGGAAAATTGTCTGAAATGCAGTCAACCTTTTAAGTGTGAACTCTTTCCTTGCATAATTTGTCTTAGACTCCCAATACCCTGCCTGTGATATGGTCTGTCCACTAGAAACGGAGGCCATCAAAGCAATGCACCAAGGTGTTACTTCCCTCTTAAAATAATTGCTTGGATTTTCATTGTGTGTTCCTATTTTACTCGCTGTTTGTTTTAACTCATAGCTGTCTACTTGCAGTATACCCAATGATGTTTAGATATGCCTCTGAAATTAAGTGGCACAGATGTGCCTTAAAAGGCACAGAGCTGTAAAGCAACATAATGTGAGTGAAAAGAAGAGGTGACAGTGGAAAAGTAGAAGCAAAGAAAGTGACAGAGGATGTATTCTTAATTATTTGTTACCGTTTGTTTTGCTCCAGTTAATGCTGTTATGTTCAGCCAAGTTGCAACCCATAGGTTTGATGTCAGTGTTGCTGGGTACAGTCCTACAGGTCATGCTGAAGAGGAGATAAGACATTGCGATTCCTACTTTTGACAATATAGCATGTTAATCTGCAAATTAATCTGAAAATAATGCTGGAAGCATGGACCATGATACATGGAACCTGTAGGATGGTTGCTCAGAAGCAAAGAAACAGCAATGTCCTGGTAGAGCGCAGGAAAGAGGACTAAGTCTAGTTGGACAATTCACCAGCTTGGCAGTGGCCAAGCTGTTCTCTTTGAAGTTGCCCGTAGGCTTGAATCAGCCATCAGGAAATTTTCAGTTCTTTTCAGTGGGCATTGCTTGCTTTGATTGAATAACCTTCCTTAAAGAATGTGTGTAAATTTCAGAAATTAATTACCTCTTTCCCTGCCTCTCATGGTCTGGTGTAGGAAAAAAAGTAAAAAGCATTCCCACATTAAAAATGGACCACTAGTTGTTAATATGCGCAGTCTCAATCACTGTAAGGATAATAGGCAAAGAACAGATTGAAGAGATACTATTGTAGCTTTAAAATAGTCCATCTCCTGTAGATAAGTTTTTCCCTCCCTTGTGGCAGCGATATCCTCTGCATGTAAATGATTTGGATGTAGGCTAAATTCAGTGCTGGCTCACCACTTCAGCTTTGCGTGAACTCCCTCTGCTTTGATTTCCTCGATTAACCAGTGGATCAGGCTCCAAATTCCAAATTTTGGGATGTTTGAGTCATCTTTTAATCAACAGCTTTTTAAAATGAGGGAGCTCTTTCCCTTTCCAGGAAAATTCCAGTGAGAAAAAGGCAATTACTAAGCAAGCAAGCCAGAACCTATAGGCATAGCAGTATGTTTGTGTGTATTCTCCCTAACTGGTTTCATCAACTTTTTTGTGCTCTTCTCACTTAAATACATAAATTTTTGAAGTGGGATGAGAGGCAATCTCTCTCCCCTCTCTCCCCTTATGATAGAGGTGGGGAAAAAAAGGTCTATGAGCCTTCTCTCCTCTTGTTTTCTTGAACCCTAATGAGCTGCAATACATAAGAGGCACAGAAGGTCAGCAGCATCCTCTGTCGGTTAGAGAGGCTGGTACTTAGGTGTGGGGCTTTGGTGGTGGGGGGAGAGGAAGGCATTTGTGGCTGAAAAAGGAAAAAGATTTTTAGGCTGGATCACTGTTGCTTGGCCTGCTCTGTTCGAGGAGTTTAACAGCTATTGGAAGAGGAGGGTTTTTTAACATTTGGAAGATGAGGTGGTATCTGCAATAAATTCTGGAATGTTCTATCGTACTGAAATTTGGGAGAAGGAAGAGCTATTTTACTAAATTATCATTTGTCTTTATGTGGGCCATACTGTACTGCAAAATAATCATAATAAAACAGCTGTTGTAGAGTCTAGGTTACTCTGAGCAGTATCCTCACCATGGACACAAGCTGTTTTTCTAATCAAGTCACATCTGTGACTATCAAGATCATAGGAGGTTGCTGTGTACATAGACACAAAAAAAAAAGTCATCAGTAGAGCTGAGAATAGAAGATGAGGATAATATTCACAAAGACTGGTTTCCCTTGGCTCCCTTTACAGCCAGTGAAGTGAAATAGATTCCTTTGGGCGGCTGTGGATACAGAGGAGAGGAGCGAACGTAGGTGGGTTCGGAGCTTCGAAGTTGAACTCTTTTTTTTTTTTTTTTTTTTTTTTTTTTTTT
>VZSC01017929.1:295119-451627 GCA_013398225.1 Steatornis caripensis | reverse complement strand
TTTTTTTTTTTTTTTTTTTTTTTTTTTTGAATGGCCCCTGGGGAAATGCCAGCAGTGGGTTGATGACTAGAATTAAGAGGAGTTGCAAGAGTTTCTCTCTGCTTCACTTGGTAATACAAGAACTACTGGAATATTACTGATAAGTTAACGGACACAGAAGAAATCTTGTGCATATTATCGTATAGGAGATGATCCTGTATAAGCCTTGTGTCAA
The DNA here is from genome assembly GCA_013398225.1 of Steatornis caripensis. Lineage (NCBI taxonomy): Eukaryota > Metazoa > Chordata > Aves > Caprimulgiformes > Steatornithidae > Steatornis > Steatornis caripensis. The sequence continues at coordinate 451,413 of VZSC01017929.1, read as the reverse complement.
AAAGGATCTCAGTTTTATGGGAGTTTTTCCCCATAATCAAATGGGATTTTCTAATGATTGATATAGTTTGTGCAGGGCATTTAGACAGAATGCTATCCTTGTAAAATAATAGTGATAAAGCTGAAAGCAGCATCAGGCATACTCAGAAATAAATTCCTTATACCCTGCTCTTCATCTGCTTGGATTTGCCTTGATATTTATGAGCACTGGCCACATTTATTCCCTGCTATGTTCCACAAAGATAAATTCTGCATACTTAGAACTCTAACGAGGAGTAGCTGAGATATATGTTGAAGTTAACACCATCATGGCCATTATTAGTATTCTAATAAATGTCTCAAATGCTGTATTTATTTATGCATTTATACCACTGCGGAATGAAGTGTTACTATGTTGATTTAGACTTTGAAGGAAAATATTTTAGTCATATGTGTGTATGCATATATGCATGTAGGTAATATACAAGCACAATATATGGCTGTATTTGCAAACACATTATTCTACAAATCCTCCGTGCAGTCTAACTTTAATCTCAAACATAGGTCCAAAAGATGCTTTAATGCTGCCACTTGTTAAAAAACCTCAACTGAAATGCATGTAAGCTCTACATTTATCACGAAACAATTGATTGGATATGGCAAGAAACTTGAAGATCAGGAAAATAGTGTGACAGTTCTGTTCTCATCAGTTTATCATCTCCCATTTTGTTTTGATGGGTTTTTTTTCCACTCTGCCAGTGTCCAGTGATGAATCTTAGTCTGACTGCTCACTCGTGTGAAGAGGCTTGTTCGCCTTGGTGAGGTGGTTCATGGGACTGTAGATGCAGAGCTGGACCAGAAGTGGTCTGACAGAAGTTAGGGCTCTCTTTAATGTACAGAATCTGTTCTCCTAAAGGAGAAAAATAAAATCATAAAGACTTTAGATGGGAGGGAATCTGGGACAGAATCTCAGACTTGGTCCCCAGATAAAGTCCTCGAAGGTTCCCTGTTGTGAAATACTTCTGGAGCTTATGAAGGCAAATGCTCACTGCCTTTGTGATTCCAAGCTGGAACAGGAAAGAGTCCCGTGTTCACCACCACTTAGACAAAAAAATCTGCTCTGTGCTCCTTAAATCTTCTGAACGATTACTCTCAGGGAAGACTGGTATTCCAAAAAACAATCAAAAGGGCTGGGTGTAAAAAGACAGACCAATGAATATTCAAAAGAAAGATGATTAATGGTGAAGTAAACTAAAAATGAAGGCCATGAGGTAGAGAAACCTTCCTCTTGCAGCTCCTTAAAGGTAGGCAAGCCACCTGTGTAGTCCTACATGCAAGATTCTGCTCAGTCATGGATATTTCATATGTTGCATATCTCAATTTCAACAAACACTTAACTGGAACTTAAGTGAATTACAGGCTGTTTCTGCCAGCGGGAGTTGGAAAGGGTTTAAGAAAGTAGCAGAAGGAAAAGCACAGTGTTCAAACAGGTTTGGTTATTTAAAATACTCCCAAACATTCCTTCCTTTTCTCTATTCTTTATGGTTTTATTTATGACCCAACTGAAGTGAAATTTCTGTACCAAATATCGGGTACCAAAAATTTTAGAGCACAAAGTAGCAAAGGTCTAATTCATCATGAATACGTGTCCTCAGAGATCTGATTGTTTTTCCAAACTCTGTAGCATACTCCATCTGCATAATTGTTAAACTGTAAAGAAAAAATGGTGTGCATTAGACTGAATGAAGCTGCCACCTGAAATGTTAATGAATTCCTGTTAATACTGACTGCAGTATTCTCTCGTCTGTACAGTCACTGCTGGAGCAAAGCTGAGGGTGAAGGTGACTGGCCCGCCCATGTCTGCTGGAATGTATAATGAAAAGTAAAAGATAGCAATGAAGAAAATGTTATAAAAATCTGCTCTGAACACCTATTGCAGAGTGAAGGAATGTTCCTGCTCAGCTTCAATGGCCAATTTTACGCTTGGATTTATAGTCTCTCTATGACCCAGTGCCCATTGAATGTTTTGGCTACCTACTGATTTGATATGGGCGCTACCCCGGATTTCTCTCAGCTTTACATGGCTCCCCAAGCCATGTAACAAGCTCTGCCTCAGACTGTGCTGTTCTGTGGTACTTTTGGGTTTGACGGTTATTGAATAGGAAGCAGTGCCACGACACAAAGTAGTCTCTCAGCATATAATGTCCTACAGGAAAAATGTGCTTTATGCTTCTATTTGAGAAAGCATGTTTTCTTATTAATAATTTCATGTGCACAAACATCATCATAGAGCTATTTGGCTGTAACTGGTTGCAGAGAAGTAGGCTGAGTTTATTGCTTCTAATAGGAATGCTTTATGCAGAGAGAAACTCTTTGAGCTAATGATAATGGGTTTAGTTTCAGAGCAGCCCAGCAGCACCCATGGTCATTATGGGTCTAGTTTTCTTTATTTAAAGTAAAATATTACTTTTCCCAAAGAAAATGGGAAATATGACAAGTTTTATAAAGAAGATAGTTCTTTTACTTGATGGACTCACAGGTGAAGCCAGTTCAATCTAGTGGATTTAACTGGCTTTCTGTCACAGATAAATCAATCTGCATTATGCGGGGCCTGACTTGGCATATTTTACAAGGAATGTTAATCTGTTTACTTAAAGCACAAGCCTCAAAACAAAGTCACTGTGCGAGTGTTTAACGATAGTGTTCCTTTTTTATGTTGTGGCAGAAGAGAAAAATCTCAGCCTAAAAATACGAGGGATGCAAGAGATGTCAGATGGGCTTTTCAGTTTTATGAGGAGAGAAGCCCATGAAAAGCCTCCGTATAGATAACTGTCATCACAGAGATTTCAGTATTTACTCCCAGTCAACTGCATTAACAGAATTAAAACAGAGAGTTCTTAGTAATTTATGGTGAAAATATAACAGAAATGTGGTTCTCCTATATTCCGCCATGCAAATTTAAAACTAGTTTTAAAGAAATTCATTGTGCACTGTGTGTGCTTAATGATGATAAATATGTCATAGATTTATAATCAATACATATTAATGTCTAGAATTCTAGCTTATATTCATTTTCAAAGCTATACTTAATATATTTTTTTAATCCTCGTTTATGTTGCTGAGTGAAGTGAGGAATCCTATCTTTTTTAAAGTAAGAGGCATGAGCAGGACACACTTTTGCAGTTTAAGGAATGCACATAACATATTTGTTTGCATCTTGTTGGTGTTTTATTTTCAATAAGCACTCTGCTAACCAAAATATGTGCAGACCTTCAGTAAATTATATCAGCGTATGTTAAACGTTTTGAGGTGTCCTAACAGCACATCTTGGTTAGTGGTATACTAGAGGAAGAAGGGTGTACACCGTCAGAGACTGTGAGTCCCTGTTCTGCACATTTTCTTCTCTTTTGGCAAAGTTGGTGAAAAACCTTTGACTGTCCAGATAACTTGATTATAGTGATCTAGAAACATCCTTAAATACTTGCTTAAGGAAGACTTCAATATAGGAACCAGTGTTGGTAAAGAAAAAGCAATTTTGACTATAGATACCTGTTTGTCAGCATTAGCCTTGTCCAAAGTGAAAAGTGTTTGATGTTTAACTGCTGAATGGACCTAGCCATAGACTGCAACATTGTGGTCATCTTGCATATCGAAAAGTTATGGCTAGAACTACCTGCCGTCAGTTAGTTTAATTATAGCTAGTTGACAGCACAAGGAATGCAGTTTGCTCATCTCTAGATTAAATGCGGAATTGATAGTAATCGTGAGTTAAAATTTGTGTTTACGCATGATAAAAACTCCTGATCTGTATGTAAATGGTGACGTTTGTCAGTGTTCAAACACCCTTAGATTAGGTGGAGAAAGGGGGAAGGGAGCTTGTTCTTAAGCAAAATATAGAGCACGTCTTAATGTGAAGAACATTAGATTAATTCTTCCCACCTCCGGGGCGCACTGTTTCACGAACACCAGGCACTTTGGAAGTTGTGGTTGTAGAGCTGTGCCAGGGGAGCGCTACTCAGCAGAGAGAAGTTATTAAAATATACACTAATTTGCTTCCCAGTCTGGTTGTTTATCTCGTATATTTTAAATACTAAGATTGTCTTTACAGGATTAGCGAAAATGCAGCTTCAAAGTGGGCTGGACTCCCCACTGGTGAAAGGGGTGAGGAATGCAGAATGTATGAATTGTCCATCAGGAAAAAATAATGCCTTGATAGCGAACATTATAAGCAGCAACTACTTAGCGAATATTCAAGGTTGTAACGAGTCCTGTAACTCAAAGGAGGGGACGGTGGGGAAGGTTGAGGCAGGAACTTAAAGCCCTCTAACAGCTCATCTTCAAAGCTGGATTTGTTTACATATCATATTAGGTGGGTTAATGCCAAAGACAGAAAAACAGGTGTTCTCATCTTTACTCCGTGAACCACAATTCTATTTCCTTTACCCCTTCTGCTGGGCTCACCAGTCAAGAGTATGAGACCGTGTACTCGTCTAAATCAGTAATTAGGCTTTAATACCTGGTCTCAAAGCACCACGGGAATTGCAGATATTTTGATGTTTTGGAGTGGATGGAATGATACGAGCCCCCCCGTTGAGCGTCCTTGTCCATCTTGCAATACTAACTTTGAACTTTTTGTCTCAATTTTGATGTGTGGGAGTGGGTGTTGCATGCTTCTAAATATGCAAACACAGTACACATTTAAAAAGAAATATATATTATTCATTTCTCCTAAGGGAATGCTGGAATCTTACTTTCAATTTTTAGCCACAGATATGCAGTTCCAGTTTAAAAGGCAGGATTTTTCACAAGATGTGATTTTTTTTTTTCCCTCCCACCGCCTTCCCTGCTGCTGCCTTTTCCAATCATTAATTGGGTATTCTGTCCCAAGAATGAGGGAGGGAAGGGGAATAGCAAATTAATTATATGAGGTTGAATTATGATTCAGGGTCATATTTCTTGGATTGCTAAGTCTATTTTGATGAGCATGAAAGTCCAGAAACACCTAGCAGAGATTGTTTTCATCCTCTGGGGGAGATTTTCACTGTGTAAAGGAAGGTAATGGCTGTATTTGGAGTTTCCTGTTGGTGGGCTCATGGTGGAGCTGAAGGAAATGTGAGGTAGGATCAAATTTTGGCAATCCATTATTTATGCTGGATAGGCAGGACTGACATGGAACTCTCTCTCTTTGCTTGACTTTAGCCCTTCTGAGCCCCAGTAGCAAAATGGGGGCTCCCTGCTTTTGAAAATGACTTTAACAAAATGGGATTTTTTTAACAGTGAAATTTTTGTCTCTGCATCGACGTTGCTCCTGTTAACTTTCATGAAATTAGTTTTAAGTGGGCAGTAGCCCGAGGTGGGCAAATGTAGCGAATTGTATTCACAGAGGCGGTTGTGGGACAGGAATACAACAAAAATGTAAGTGGATTAAGCCCTTAATGCTACTAGTGATAAGGAGATTTGTGTGCCCAGCCGTACGTGAAGCTGAACTGTTGGTTAGGTGCATAGGCAAAAGAAGGATTGGATTGAAAAACGAAATGTGAGAAAAGGTGTGTTTCTTCAGCAGCATCTCTGATCGGCGCCACTTTGCAGGGATCTGTGTTAAACAACCTTAACAATTAAGTAAAAGAAAGGTAAACAGCATGTTAATGAAATTCACCAGGTATAAGACACTGCAAACATGAAAATAGTAGAGAAATTCTACAGAAGACTTGAAGATGTTAGCAGAAGAGATAGAAAGCAAACTCAGCCTAACGAACGTAAGTGAAAATGACCCGAATGAGGTAGGTGACACCCAGAAAACTATGCTTAGGAAATAATCTACGTCTGGTTGGAAACAACGGTGAACTGCACTGATGGTACCAGAAAGCACCGAAGGCAGCGACTTGTCATTTGGTATTGCAGCAAATAAAACACATCATTGTTGACTTTGGAGCTTAGCTCAGTAGCAGAGCGAGAATCTGTTCGTTACACAGTCGCATCCGTTTAGGTCTGTGTTGTTTGTGTCTGTCGTGATTTTTATGTGAGGGCAGTGGACTTAGGAGTGAAGGAAGCTGATCACTATTTGAATTCAAAATATTTTTTTTTCTGCATTACAGTTATTTGTTTAGCATTTAAATATGTTTTTTTCCCTCACAAGTTATATTATTCTTCTTCCACTCCCTTTTTAACCTTGCTGAATAGTGTGTTCAGATGGTACCTCCTGAAAATTCAGCAATAATATGCAATTAAGGCATATTTCACATTAATGACCAAATGCTTGTTTGGTGAAGTTCTTGAAAATTACTTGCTTTTTTTCACTTCACTACTTCAAAATGATGCAGACTTTCTTTTGAAGTCAATGAGAGTTGACAGAATGGATCATAAAGACTCATTTTGAACCCCTGTACTGCACAACAATAGAAGGACTGCAAGGAATTTGTAAATGCTTTTTATTTTCTTCACTAGTCTTTATGTCTTCTTTGGAACTGTTTCCTTATTATGGTATTTCATGTAAATATTGTTTGGACTGTTTTTAGTGTACATAGTACCATAAAACTCTATTTATTTTGACAGCTGTTATGATAGTTATTCATATGCACTTCAAAGCCGAGAGATCTCCTACCTGTTTGTCGGTCTGTGATTTGGCGATGTCTATTAAAAATTACGTGATTGATCCTACGGCATAAAAAAAATAAATTCCTCTGCTCAAGAATATTAGTCAGTACTAGCTCCATGGAAGTCTTTTGATGCCCAGTGGTTTTTATAACTGCCTATTAAAGAGTTTCTTGCATCAGCATCATGTAAAGCGCATGCAAATGAAGAGGAGTGTTGCTTTGGGTGGATATGCCAGGTCCTTTAGTCTGAGCTCTGCACACAAAATCGGCAGAGTGACCAATGGGATTAGAAAGCGGAGTGTGTCTTACGGCCAAACTAGATGGAGGAGGAGTGTTTCTGCATGAGGAGCAGGTGGTACTGGACTTGTATTTCCCAAACATGATAATCCATTTCACAGCCAGACAACATTCAGCTTCCTTTATTTGCAGGCTTTATGGTTTCCATCATAAAGTCTTTGAACTATTATAGACCTCATAGTGTTGTGTAATGTTAATGTGTTTTCCCTGGGCAAACATGATAGCGGTGCTTAGAACACGGTGCTTTAATAACTAGGTGTTGGGAGTATGAAGCTTTGTCTCTGTTAATATGGAGTGACACAATAGGATTGGATCTGGAGGATGAATTAGCTAATGGTCCCAATGTGTAGGCAGTGTTTCCTGCGACGGATTTTTCTCTGGGTTAGCTCCGATTGGATCTTGTGGACCTTAATGCCAATTAGAGGTTGGAGCACATTAGGTACACTCCAGAAACGTATCTTCTGGTTGGTATCTCAAATCAATCCAGGTTGTCTCCTTTGAGACCTCTCTGAACTAAGCTGCAGTGACAAGGACAAGTTTAGAGATGGGCTTCAAAACGGTACGCAGTGGTAATGTAGACACACCTTAATACACCAAACCAGGTTAGATGGCACTGCTTCCCACTGCTCAGCTTTGTGGTAGGACATAAAAAGAAGAATAAAGGGTCAGATAAATCAGTTTACTACTTATGTGGGAGACTCCTTTAAATTTTCAATAGCCATGTGGTACATTTTCATTAATAGGCCATAATGTGTCTTTCATCATCATTCAGACATAACCGAGGAAGGCTATTAAAGCACAGTAGTGATATTTCCACAATCTTAGCGATAGTTAACCGATTTCCTGTAGTTACCAGGCAGTGGTTTTGGCTCCATTTGTACTCTGCAGTTGTCATGCTGTCTCTTTTTGCCCGTCTTTTCAGCTACTGGCCAGCCGTTGTTGGAGAGATGTTAAATGCTGTGAGTGTGTTTATGCTAGTAAGTTGTTGGTATTCTGTGAAAATGCCTAATTCAGTGTTTTGATTTGGAGGCTGCTGCCCACCTTTTAGAGACGGAGCAGGGGGAGAGAGAAAGAAAACTGAGTCAGAATACCTATCGCTTTGACTTTTTCTTCAGAGGGAGCCTGCTTCTCTCCACTGATTGTATAAGCGATCTCCAAATGTGGGCACCCAAGTCAGAGTGACTCTCTGAGACAGTCTTTTTGTTCTGTGCTTGTGTAGTATCTACCGTGTTTCCAGCCTGCTGTATCTTATCTCTATGGAAAAACAAATTGGTAATTGTGGCTCATGGTACTTGAGAGCCTGGAAAGCTGAAAGGAGTTACAGGAGTAGTGGGAAGACAACAGCTCCTGTGCAAAAGCTGAGCCTCCCGTGACATTGTTTGCAGAAGTTTTTGAGCTTCAACACACCAGTCTTTTGGTCTGGGATTTGGCCGAGCTGAAAAGCCACAGCAAAAGCAGATAAGTGCAACCATAACCCTTGACCAAAATGTTTGTGTGTAATAGTAACGAACCAGGAGTTCCAAGAGGGTGCGTGGTTCTAGTCATGAATTACGTTGTTCATATATAAATATATTCTACTTGAGGGAGGTATACAAGTATGATGCCTCCAGATTTGTCTATGAAATACCATGTTTGAAGTTGCCTCTAGCTTCCTCCATACTTGGGAAGGCACATCATATTGCTAGTTTGGGCATTTTTTTGTAGTTTGTTTTTCCCTAAATGCACATGCCCATGAGTTAATCCAGATGGAGCCAAAGAGTAAGCATAGTTAAAGCTCTTCAGGAAAACTGTAGATACCTGTATCCTCATTTTGCCATTGCAGATTTGCATTTGCCATTAAAGTGCATGTTGTATCTCCTTGTCCACACGACTCATCACATATGCATGGCGATTTGAAAAAAGTAGAATTTGTATATTGATTAAATACCATATGTTAATGTGTTTCCCCTGACTTCCCATTTGGACTGACATAGAAACTCTGGTCGTAGGACAGTTAATAAGCTTTCCAAGTGATTGTGTTTTATGTCCCAACCATTCTTTGGTCTCTAACTTTACCTAAAAAAGTCTCTGATTCTGATTGCTAGGACCCCTCTGATTGCTGCGGGAGTTATTGGTGGCCTCTTCATCATAGTCATTGTGGGCCTGACATTTGCTGTGTATGTTCGACGCAAAAGCATTAAAAAGAAGAGAGCATTACGAAGATTCCTGGAGACTGAGGTGAGAGTGTGCTTCTCATAGAATATTTGAAAATATATGCAAAGCAGTTCTGCTTTTATATTAAAAATGTTCAGGTCTTCAATCCAGTTACCAGAAAGGTCTGTAGAAATCCTTTTGCCTAGTGTCTGCAGGATTGAACTGATGGAATGAATGAAGCTGTTTCAAGATACTAGTTTTCTGTGCATATATATATATTCATGACTTTTGAAGACAAAAAAAGATCCACATGATCACAAAGTCATGTTACACCAGATTTTTGAACTCCCGTCCTGCTCTCAACTTCTATCCCAGTTCATCAGTGTATTTAGCAGTTCTCGTGCTTAAATATTACAAATTTTCATCCAGCGCATACTGAGGTCAGCTTTTAAGACTGAAGTAAGTTCAGCAAGCTCTGATGCAAACTTAAGCGCATCAGGAATGCTTAAATGCAGAAATTGTCACTTACTGTTGTTCCCAGTACCTGTATTGTCTTTGTGGTCCAGATTTTATCAAAGTCTGTAGTCATGATCAGTAATAATGATGTATTTCATTAATCCAAGGTACTTCCCAGAGCTTAACCAAATGAGGTTCACAATTCTACTGGCAAAAATATGTAGTACAGCTATAAAACGGAGTGCTGTGCCCGCTCCATCCTGCTCTTTGAAATGCCAGTACTGGAGGGGGCAATCTAGGAAGTATATTTAAACATAATATTAAATCTTTACCTGTCAGCTACAGCAAAGGTGATTACTGCCATCTCCTCAGACCTATGCTTGAGACACTTTGCAAGAGATGAAGTGATGATATTTTTGAATTAAGGTCCCCCTTGTAAGATAATAAAGCCTGGGAATATCGTTAGCTTATGATTCTTTGATGATGCTGTTGTCAGTTCCGTTCCAAGAATTCTGCTCCCACTCATCTCCACTGTAAAGCCTACGAGCAAATGGTACATGNTTAAGGTCCCCCTTGTAAGATAATAAAGCCTGGGAATATCGTTAGCTTATGATTCTTTGATGATGCTGTTGTCAGTTCCGTTCCAAGAATTCTGCTCCCACTCATCTCCACTGTAAAGCCTACGAGCAAATGATACATGCATCCCCAGTCTGTTTGCCTGAGAATCTTTATGCTTGACTAGAATTCGTGTTGCTTCTTAAATAGTGTTCAGTTGTCTAGAAAGCTTAACAATACTCAGTGCCTTTAGATACGTAAATCTTGCCATTGAATCAGCCCCTACTTAAGCATAAATTATTTTAAGCAGGTAGTTTTAATTGTATTTGAGAAGTGCTCGCTTTGAAGTCCCCCTCTCATTCTCCATTTGGTCAGATAGAACCTGTGGCTGACAGTCGTTCACGAGGGTTCTTCTTCAACAGTACTTCTTCCCCCACTGAACATGTAGGGAAGTTGTTGTCTTGGCTTACGTACTGAAGATTAAATCAGGGGCATCCTGAGATAAACACACAAGTGACTATAGCTTCGGCTAAAGTCTGTATTTCTAGCTGGAGGCTGTAACAGTCCTATTCTTTCTGTAGATCATTCTCAGTAGAACTCTACAAGCATTTTTTTAGACATGCACAACACTTCTCCCTGCCATACTTGTGTTGGTGGACTGTGGCACAGAAGCTGTCTTCACCCTTCACAAACTGAAAATACGGAAGCATACCACCAGTCTGTCTACTTTTCTTTTACAGTAAACCTTCTTTGTTTCACCATGTAAGTACTGGACATCTAAAATGGGAAGGAGGAAAGAGAAGTTACTCTAAAAAAAGTACAGTTCACAAATAATTTCTGTGATAAACTGACTTGTTGCTGTTTGGTTTTGTTATGTTTTCTTACTCCAATAATTTCCAGATAGTGGTATTTTTTACCTGAACCAAAGTAGTCTGGTCAACTAATTAAGTAGTTCATGATGCTCAAAGAGCCACAGAAGTAGTTCTCAAACTACAGAGCATTGTGAATTTAGGATCATAAACAGACAACTTTTAAATACTGCAGTGGCTTCAAACCTATTTGAGTAGCCTTGAATTATTTTCAACATCCTATAAGGGAACAGACTGTTTCTCATTGTTTAGAGTATTGCCCTTTTCACATATTTTAAATTATTTTTAAGGAAGCGTTATTTTTTTCTGGCAGGAACAGTATAATATTGGGATCTGAGAGCATTTTTAACTGAACGTACCATTGTGGATCATTTGCAAAGTTTCTTGGGACATCTTGAGCAAATTGTTTAATCATGCCTCTTTTGCAGTAAATTAGTGGCTGTTATAAATTAGTGGTCTGCTATAGGATGTTTTCTCCTTAAAGCTGTCCTCCTGTGTGCTATAACAGAAGTTCAGAAAAACAGTCCCTTCCCTGAAACAGAACAAGAATGTGATGAGCCATTAAGTCAGGGCTATTAAAAAGAAATATGGCCGACTTAAAAGGCACTAAAATGGGCAAAAATCAAATGTGATGCACTGATAATAAATGCTGTATTTCTGTCATGTAGAAAATATTTATGCTGCCTCCATTAGCAAAAGTCCTTGGGTGTGTTATTGTGACACTGATGCAATTTCCAATTCGTAATTCCACCATGCAGTTCCTGGTGGAAATTATGTTGAGTGAGGATTTTCTTTATTAGATCATTTGGCTTCTCAGCATTGCTCATTTGCTTTTGAAGGTGGGAAACGCCTCCACAAGTTGGCAGTCAGTGGTCAATAGAGCCCACCACTGTTGTCTTCTAGTATTTCGTTGGATTGGTTGTTTTCAGAATAAACAGGTCTTGACGCTCTCAGATATTTAAGACTGGGATTTTCCTTCATAGCTTGTGGAACCCTTGACTCCAAGTGGCACAGCACCCAACCAAGCACAGCTTCGTATCCTGAAGGAAACCGAGCTGAAAAGAGTCAAGGTTCTTGGCTCTGGAGCCTTTGGAACTGTATACAAGGTAAGAGTCTTCAATACACAGCAGCGAGTTCCCTCATTTAACTTTCCAACCGTCAGCAAAGCTTCCCATACAGTGAACAGGTTCATGAGCCCTACGCGTCTGGGAAACTCGTAGGATAGTGGAATTGTGTGGGAGGAGCACATCTTGAGGCACCAAGGTTAATATGCAGGTATTATTTCTTGGTGAGAAAAGGAATGTCAGCCACAAGCATCCTTGTATGCAAGAGGACTACAAAAACTGGGCTATCTTGATATTAAAATGCAGTTTCAAACTTCATAGTTCTCTTGTTACATAATGGCTTTACAGTACACTTTTGGAAAGCTAAATAAATTGTCTCTCATTTCACAAGTGTCACATGGGTCTTGTAATCATACCTTGTAAAACGATATTGTCATTAGCTAAACCGTAATACTTTTTGTTTCTTCTTTTTAAATAGAAAATACGAGTTATGTCAGTGCACCTTTTAACAACCAAGATGTAAGAGCAGAACCCACAAGGGAAAAAATACTTCAGTTAAAGTTGGTTTTTTTAAGATCTGTTGGTCATGTCCCAATCTCAAAGGCATGAAGTAGGGCTCAATGAGCAAGTCAAACCCATCACCGAAGCCTTTTGGAGCAACGAAAACCTGCCAAATTGAGGTGGTAGGTCAGAGGAGTGGAGGAGGACAGATACTGCATCTATCTTCAAACTGGGGAGGAAATGGAGGAAGGTACAGACCAGGTCACTACAGCTACAAGGTCATGGGGATACATTTTTGAATAATCAGTTTGAAAATACTTAGACAATAATAAAGTGATAGAGATGGCTACCATGAGGTTGCCAAAAGCACAGCAATAGTCAAGAAGAATGGAAAAGTAGCCCAAGAGAGACACAGTTTGTGAATTTAAAATTAAAAGTTTACTTTCTACCCATCTCAGCTTTTAATTCTCAGATATCAATTAAGTAGTATTTTTGTGGGATATTTATTATTTTGTAACTTTTTGTATTCTCAGTTCTGACATTCAGGACTCAACTGCATAATGTGACAAAATGCATCAAAGAACTGTAACTCTGAATGAAGTTGCTATGATTGTTGTCTTATGTTACTTTTTTTTAAAATCTTTCTAGGGCATTTGGGTCCCCGAGGGAGAAACTGTTAAGATTCCTGTGGCCATTAAGATCCTTAATGAGACCACTGGTCCAAAAGCCAATGTGGAGTTTATGGATGTAAGTAAGAGATGATCAGTGTCTCTGAGTCTTGGGGGAGGGAGGGTGTCTTTCTGTAGTCCACAGAGATTGGAAAGACGAATTTCTGCCAGTTATCTTTCCTTATATTTAAATAGAAGGAGGCTTGTACCCAAGACTGATACTGTGCCGATGTTCAGCGCGTGCTACAATATCACGTCCTTCAAAAAACTTAGCTGCTGAGATTTTGTGTGTAGACCATTTCCATCCTTCCCTTAGTCCCTGACAAGCTGTCTCAGTGGTAATGCATATCTATAGCGTTCTCTATTGCAGCAATGTTCAAGCAAACAAACAAAACCAACCAACAAAAAAAGCCAACCAAGTTTACACCTCAGCTGTGAGTAGGTCAGTGCTAGTTCTCTGAAGCTATAGAGCTAGGCAGATCGGTATGAAGCAATGCTGTGCCCTATTTAGTTTATTGCATGTGGACCATTCCATTCCAGAACCATAAGTATTTGTCCTACCAGGTTGATGTCTGTGCCACGGTAATGAAGGACTGAGTTTTTCACCGTGCAAGTATCATGGACCCTAAGGTGCCTGGAGTTTTCTTGTAAGTGGTCTTCCCATCAGTGAAAGGCTGAAACTCCTCTGTCTCATGTGCCAGAAATTTTATCTTTCCATGGCAGAGAAGCTAGAGATGAGAGGGGAGGAGTTGGAGGGGAGCTTCTTACCAAGTATGGAAGTCTCCACTGGTGCAGAACTCACAGGAACAGAAATTTAGCCTCTGCTCTCTTCTGCTTTAGTGTTCCTGAGAGCTAAGCACTGAATTTGGGGACCTGTCAGCTGCAGCAAAGAATAATAAGGAAAGGAAAGAAAATTCAGATACGCTGGATTTTAAAAGCTCTTTTGCTTTACTATTCTGAAATACTGTTAATAAGAGGTCAAGATCATAATTTTCATGAATGTTCTGTGTTCACAGAGACTATGCACTCAGTTTTTAGCTTCGTGTCAAGATCAGGCCTTATTGACACTGTGAACGTGTATGTCCTATTCGGTGACAATTTTTTGACAAATCATAGAAATTTGCGCTTTTTTGTAAATCCCTCTTCTGAACTTGAAAATTACATAGGACTTTTAAGTCTCGAAGGATCTGTTCAGTGTATACGCTTAATTTGGTTAGCATTAATGAGACTATAAACCACAAGGAGAATGTACTCCCATTATATAGTCTATTATTCCATCTAGAAATGGATAGAAATGTACAGTTATGGATTTAGCTATTTCAGACAAATTATCACGTGTGAGTTCTTAGGCAATTGAATGAAGGCTGTATAGATGAAGAGATTCTCAGTGCTTTTACAGATCACTGCACATTTATGTTGATGACATTCAGGAATCATTGTGCACAAATAAAAAAAAAGGCCATTTTGGCCCTGTTCAAAAGAAATGAATACACTAAAGGGATAAAGAGTATTAGATGTTTGCTTAATGGACAAAATAATGGTCAAGAGTATTGTTAATGGTAGAGCTCCAGAAAGAGGAGAGCTGGTATTCAGCAGTGTTTTGAAGTGAACGTGCAGGTTGTGCAAAGGTGCTGAAGGCAACCCGGGCCCCATGTCTGATGCCGGCAGTCGGTAATGTAGTTTCCAGCCTCAAGATGAGGGAATTGTTATCGCTGTGTGAAAGTCAGTGGAACTGAGCAACTTACACCAGCAGAGCATCTGACCCTTTATCTGATAGAGAAGTAATAGTACTATCTCCTTCTTTGATATTGATTAACCTTGAAGCGCTCTACAAAGAAAACAAATGGTCATTGTTAGAAGACGAAGTTCCTTGTCTGAAGTTTCATAGCTCAGCTTGATCAGCTGACTTAATTCACCGGACCAAGTTTCCCTCCAGTGTATGCATCGTAACATCTGATAAATGGCTCAGAAATTATGAAAGTTTGTTTGAAATTCTAGAGATTTTAACTATGTAAGGTACAGCCACACTGGGAAATTCCCTTTAAAATAAGTTTCTCATAAGTCTCTGACCCAATGGTAACAAGATAAGAGAAGAAGTGAAGGTTATTTTCAGTCCTAGAGGTTAATAATAACCTAAAGGTTATTTTTAATCATAATAAAAAAAGAGTTAGACTTCGTTATTAGTTGATATAAGTAACAATAAGGAGAAATAAGATGTTCTGTATCAATGCTGCATTTGCTATATGTGCAGTGGTCTGTAACATTCTTTGCTGTACTGCATGATGAAGATGATGATTTAATTTCATTCTTTTGTAATAATTGCTCATGCAATTATACAGATGTTTCTGCCATCCTTCACCTCCTAACCCAGTCATTTATTTCCTGAAACAAGCCAAATTTTTAAAGAGAATGACCTAGGCATTGTTTATGGTTTTAATGTGACTGCTCCTCTCTGTCCCAGAAAGAACATAGTTTTAAAATTTTTAAAATTCTAAGCTATTACAAGGAGATAACTTAATTAACTTTCACAGAAGAGTAAGTTATCCTAGAAAAAATGCGGTTTACTCATTCTCACTCCAAGGCTTTGGTCAGCATAACTATCCTGATAAAACTTGATACTGTTTACTGGTGTTATTTTATGAGGAAAATTTAAGTGTACATATGACAGCAAAATGCATCAGTCGTGATTTCAGTAAAAAGAATATTATGAATAGTTGTTGATTAAAAGCAGTTGTATCTGTTTTTTTAAAAGTGTATAGGTGGCTAAGTGCCATTATGAACGTAGTGGGGGTTAACTTTTCCTTAAATAAGTGTCTGACATGTTGGCTATGAGTGGGAAGGAGGTGCCATACAAGTCACACCCTTGACTTTTTTTTTTTTTTTTGTACTTGTCAAGTCCAGGTGTGCTTTTGTCAGTAATTACTTCTTGCTTGGTTGTGATGTCCTTGTACCTGTAAGTAAAACTTAGCATTCCTTTTAGAGAGGCTCTGGAAAATCTAAAGCCTCTTGTAAACACAGGTTTGTGTACAGACAGAGTACTTGGAACACTTCAGTGTCTACAGAAATAGCTGGTATAGCTATTAAATGCTGTTGGTATAGCATTTGTTGGTATATTTTGCTGGTATAGCAAAATGCTGTTAGTGGCATTGTCCATAGGTTCTGGCTAAAACTTCTAATCATGGCAGAATGTAAGTCTGAAAGTGCTCAGCGAGCTTCTGAAATTCTGCTAAATGTTATGCTAAAAGAGTAAAGAACAACAATTTGGCTACTGGGCTATCATTTCAGCACCTTGAACACCACTAATGGATCAGTAATGACTATAATGATATAATGCATGGTGTTAGCACCTGCTATGGCCAAACACCTCCCACCCTCCTCCCATCAGGGGATGATGAATTGGCCGTCATCAAAAAGTACATCCCCTATTTAGAATTTTTCTTCAGGGAATTGCAGCAGAGTCTATTTTCCGGGCTTTCTCCACACATTCCCAGCTAGCTCTTTTACTTTGCTCCCTGCTTTCTTACATCGTTTTTATCACTGCAGTAGTCCGTGTCTGTTACAACAGTGCAAGCTGAAGTCTACCAAGTAACCCATACTGCCTCCTCCAGGGCAGAAGCAGAATGTAAATGCGGACTTCTATGCGTTTGGTTTCACCTTGCAGAGGTTGTTCCTACTGTTTTGGAAAACACAGATTTATCTTTTTTTCTCCCCTATTTCTGAATATGTATTATCTCTGGAATAATCTCACAGTCTAAAGAATTTTCCCCTCAGGTCTTGAAACTGTCAGGTGCTTAAGTTGTGGGGTGTAGTTTCTCCTCCCTGCTTGGCTGGTCACACCGCCTTGTCCCCAGAAGGTGCTTGAATTTGAATTCAGAGTGCAGGCGTTCTTGCTCCTGGTCTGCCGGCAAGCACATCCGGGANAAGAATTTTCCCCTCAGGTCTTGAAACTGTCAGGTGCTTAAGTTGTGGGGTGTAGTTTCTCCTCCCTGCTTGGCTGGTCACACCGCCTTGTCCCCAGAAGGTGCTTGAATTTGAATTCAGAGTGCAGGCGTTCTTGCTCCTGGTCTGCCGGCAAGCACATCTGGGAGGGGACTCATCCCCTGCATCCACTGGTGTCAGGAGAGAAGGATACCCTGCTCCTCTAACAGACTGTATGAGGGTCCTGAGTTTTAGGGAGGGAAGAGGGGCTTGTTGTGAGGAAAAAAGGCAAATGTGCAGCTAAGCGGCTACTTGGTAGTAGAAAAGGGACTTATAATTTCACTTGTGAAAACAGTTTCCCCTCCTCAGCCTCAAATTATTTGACTGTTATGATTGTCTGATAAGTCAAGTAGTCATTGGCCTGATCAGATGGTTTAACATCAAACCAGATGCTCAACTGATAATGTAATGCATTCTAAAGACATGCTGCAGTTGCAAAGCATAGCAAGCCATCTTTGAGGAGAAAAAAAAAATGTATCTTTAAACTAATGTGTCATGGAGAAACAGACAATTGATGAGGGCCTTTCTTCTGTAGCCCTCTAAGCTTGGTGTTTCCAGAAAGTAATCCTGTGAGCTGTGATCTGTCCAGGGTTTTGATCCACTTACAAGTTTAATCTATCCTCTCTGAACTTAAATGCTCCATTATCTGTTAGAAAATAATTAGAGGCTGCGAGCACAAGTCTGCATACACAGAGTTCCTTGGGAGTCCCTGAGCTCATTGGGATGAAGACAGTTTGACTGATGGTGGTCAGCCGGTGTTGGGCCAGAAGCTAATAATAGAAGGCATTGCTGCTTAGCTAGGTGAGAAAGTTAACATGGGAAAAATTAAACTGAAGGGTTTGGGATTTATAGTTGGAAATAAATTTCCCATTCTCATTTGTTTCCTAGTAAGAGAGCTTCAGAGGCCGTTGGTTTCTTTTATGGTTTTATAATTAAGATCTAGGGGGCTTCTTGACTTCACCTGGACTTACTGTAGTTCCCTGCTGTCTCCAGGAGCAGTGTTCAGCGTGCAGGAGAGCATTTGTCAAGCGAAGTGTAAAGGTAGTAAGTGACAATGACCTCCACCAGGCATGCAGCAAACAAATTAAAGCTGTGTATATGGGCCTGATACCCACATCTTTTATTTATGTCTGGCTTAATTAACTAAATTAATAAAGCAGTTGTCTTGTACTGCAAAAAGAAAGAGAAACAGCTTTTCCTAAAGTGTAAGCCTGTCTTACAATAAAGACAAGTCCTCAAGACGTATCAAACTTCCTTTTGGTTCGGAGGTTTCAAGAGGAAAAAAATCATGTAGCTGAATAGCAAAAGAGAACTGTATCTTCTGTGCAGCTGATAACCCACAGAGATCTGGATAGGTCTAGATGCTTTCTTTGTTTCTTCAGGTATGTCTCGATGCCATTGTGGAAAGTACACTGGAGATACAGCTAGCTAGGCAGGTGGGGAAGGTTGAGAGAAGGCTTACCTTTTCTTGATTTCCGCCATTGGCATTAGACAAAACAAGGTTCTAAGCTGAAGCTTTTGGGTTTCTTCCCTTGCCCACGGCAGCTTTCACAGAGCCCTTGGGGCTCCCTACGGACATGCTCTGTGATGTACAGCTTCTCAGTTGACGCAAATGCATTTACACTGAGTCTCCTTGTAAGATCCTGCCTTACACAACTGTGTAGGCAAATGGAGAAATATTTTTGTCTGTCCCTTGAATTATTTTTAATTCCTTGTATACATCTCATGCTGCCTAGCCAAGTGTTTGACCCAAGTCTTCAGCAGTCCATGTAGATGCTTCTGAAAGTCTGAAAAGACATTACTACTAACAGTAGTTGGATAGAGCATCCAGGCACCCCACAGGCATTCCATGGCTGCTGGGAAATATTACTGAGTTAATCTTGAACCTTAATTTGAAGGGCAGCTTTAGGATCAAATGAAATCCTTTCTGGCAGCAGAGAGACATTTTTCCTTACCCTCAGCTGCTGTCATTTATGTAAACATCCTCCTTTCCAACAGGCATAAAGGTTCTCTGTAAGAATAGCTGATAATGAACAGCAGTGTTGCTGCACTGCCTGGCAGTGTGCTTCAGCTGTGATTCAAACAGGTTTTCACTTCATCATGCTAAGTTGCTAGGGGTGGGGGGCAAGGGGTGACCTAAATCGTCTGATTGTAGACTCCTTTTTGTGCAGTCTCCCCTGTTCCTGCCACTTAATGCACACTGTAAGTATAGCCACTTAGGAGAGGGAACTGTTTGCCTGTCAGTTCCAGGCACGGAAGCTCACTGTGATTGCAATTACAATTTCCAACTTGTCCAGAGATGCCAGAAATCAAGCTGTCCTTGAGAACTCTGCATACCACGCACAAGCCCTGAGAGTGATCAGCCTCTACAGAAGCTGGAAATCTGATCATTACTGAACGTTAACTGCTTTCAGTCTGAAGAGGAACTGTTGCAAGGACACATTTCTGTTATTTCCATCTTAAGTAATCATTTTCTCTTTAAATGTTTACTTGCTCCAGTAATTTTTCCTTCCATAGTATGCAAGGGCAAGATGTGTGTGTATGTGCAGGGAGGTGTTAATTTTCCATTTGCAAGAGCATGTGGGTGTATGGAGAAGGTATATACAGAGAAAGGATGAAGTACAAGAACAGACAGACAAGCCAGGCTGTTTAGAAAACAGTTCTGCTGGCGTAACACTAACTGGAAAACACAGTAAGGGAAAGAGACTTTGCCTGCTGCTGGTGATGGAGGAAATCTGAGCCCTGTTGAAATCAATGGGAGCTGTGAACTTGCAGTGAATTTAGCAGGGCCAGGACTACACCCCCGGAGTCATCCTTCCAAGAGCTCTGCGACAGGTTTAAGGAAGAATCGCATGCTTTAGTGAGCGACTGATGTTACGAGTTACTCCTAAATGAGTTAGGAAGTATAGTCAGAAGGTCTTTCTTCATGGCAATGGCAGAACTCCTTATTTAAAAGCTGTGTTGCATTTTGACCTGGAAACGCTGCATAAGGTTGGGTAAATCTGTGAGTGGGGAGAAGGTCAGGAAGGAGTGTTAGTTTATTCACTGGGAAACATAACTGTGCATTAATTGAAACTATTAAGAATTCTAATCAAATTCAAGTAGTAGTTTCGGCTGTAGAGAGTGTGTGTGTGCGGGAAACATTTTGAACTGATGCCTAATACTATGATTTCTTTTTAAAGGTGTGAGGTACACCAATAACATGTTTGATACTTGTTGCTTTGGAGTGTACATTTGAGCTTGGTTACTGAAACATGAAGTCAGTTACTTACTTAGCTGTGTGTGTTACTGTTACGGAGGTCAGGATCCCATAGTTGCAAGTGTTTTATAAGGACACAGTAGGAGACAGCTTTTTTGAAAAAATACTTAGAAATTGAACAGGCGAAAGATGAGAATATTAAAAAAAAAAAAAGGCAGGCAAGTGGTGCTATGAGTATCAAAAGTGGTACACAAAAGTTTAATAGGAGACCTAATCAGTAGCTCTTGGGATCTGTATTTCCATGATGAGTTTTCTCTTGCTTACAGTGCCGTGGATCTCTAGTTCTTGGCACTGCGCTGTATGTTGCCACCCTTTGCTATATGTTAGATCTGGGCCTGAGCCAGAATGCTCTCCTCCAGCTTCCTACTTTCCTAGGACCTACCTACTTTGTTTCTGGATATGGACTTTTAGGAGAGCAATCTTATGTACTTCAGTAAAAATTTATGCTGGATACTGTAAGGCCATGAATTCTGGGGACTCGCCTCCCAACGTAATAGTGCCTGCAGGTGCTAGTCTTTTCATCTGCGTGACCAGTGGATGGTGTGATTCGAGGCAGAGCGGAAGATGTTATTATCTGTGTAGGAACAGATCTTGCTGGAGTGATAGGCTCTAGCCAATAGATTTGTAATTACACACGTGAGAAGCAGCCTTCCTTAAATATCAGTAAAGTGACTGGGCTTTGTAGAGTCTTTCTGATATTGATGCAAATTGCAGAAATAAAACTGACAAAACTTGGTAAAATGGAAGGTAAGATTGTTGAATAATGCTTGATATGTTATGAGAAGAAACTGACACAGGTAGTTTTAAAGCTGACTTTGGCACCAAGAACTGGGCAACTAGTGCTGGCTTACCACTAAAAGAAACTCAGAGCCTCTATTTAAGAAACTTCCTATTGCTTTGCATTTTTTCCTTATGCCTGCAGCTCATGTTAGCAGTGTAAAATAGGCACACGTTAATGTTTAAATTCCTAAAGGGCAATGCATGTGCCAGAATGTTGCCACACTGATAAAAAATGCTGGTTTTTATGGGACCTCTGTTAATAAAAAAGAGGTGGTGTTTCCACAGGCTTATCTGTAATGCATCCCAAACAAGCCATCACTAGTTCGAGGTTAACGGTGAATCTAATGAGGTTTGAGGGAAAGACTGAAGAAGAAATGTCTTGATATTTAAGTCACAGGAGCTGGCTGTAAAACTGTATGTGTATGCTGGCTAATCATTTTTGAAGTACACTTGTCTGTGATATAGTTCAGTGCCAGATGGGTAGGCTATTACGTATCAGATTTTCATGAAAGCAGGCTGAGGGGCTGTGTGTGAGCTCCAGCACATGCTGCAGCTCACAGATCAGAAACAATGCAAAAGCGAGCAATGGCAAAGGACCCTGGAGGATCGATGCATTATATTTGTCATACTTATTTTTGTGCAGCTAAAGTGCTGAGTCAGCTTAAGGGCGAAGAAGGTTTTTTGTGTTCTAGTGAGAAAAAAAAACCCAGGACTGTTTTATACATACCTATACTCACACTGTGTCTATTTTTAACAGAAATTTAAGGGTACAGAAGCACAGACTTATGGGAGCTGAACTTGAAGTATCACTGTTGAAATATATTTAATCTTCAGGTCTTCTAAGAAACTGTAGTTTGGAATACTTCTCCCTTAGTGCTTTATTGCAGATAACGCTTCAAAAATTGAGTGTAGTCCATGCCTCAGTGCTGATCCAGACACCTCTGATACATCAGCAACTGTCACAGACTTACAAAAAATGATGTAATTAACACCTCTGCTCCTATTAATATTCTACATATTATTTACAAGTGATAGTCAACTGTCCCTATTGCTGCTTGTCACATAGTTATGGAAGAAAGAAGACGGAGAAATCTGGTACATGACTGGCTTGCTGATAAACTTTGTAATATTCTGCCAATACCTTTTAGACTCCAGTGCAATAACTAAGATAGACAGAGATAGGGCTGAGGTCGCAATGTGGCTGGCTGTCCACGGAGCAGTAATTGCTGATTTGAAATGCTTGGTCTTTCAATACTGGAACTGTAGTTCCAAAAATAAACAAGATTTTGCAGGGCAATATTTTCCATATTGACTTTGGTGGTGCCTCTCATTGTATTATACAGCATCTCTTGGACCGATTAAGATTAGAAAACCTTTGTGCTGTGAAAACATGGTGAGCTTGTCCCTGCCCTCAAAGGCTTTCAATCAAGATAGACACATCAGGTAAAGGGTAGAGGAATGATTATTATTATACCTATTTATAGATGAGACTCTTAATTGCAACACAGATCTCATAACCTCTAAGCAAATTATTTAATGTTTTTAAAATTAATTTTTGTTTCTAATTATGTTCTGGTTTTAAATTGGCTTGGAACGTTTACTTAGAAAAGCAGATAGTATATGAGGTTTGTTTTCAGACAAAACTGTTTTATCTAATAACCCACTGAGAATATGTCTAAAATGTTCTTTTCAAACATCTCTTGTTACCAGTCTGTGCTTGCCCCAAGTCACGTATTTTAAAGAAGCTGGATCACGCTTGATATAAGACAAATTGTGTATTGGCAACAGAAGAGAGAGAATAAGTATTCTTACCTCTTAGTTACTTATAAGGTGATTGCAATTGTATCCTGAAGGTTTCTGATTTATACAGAATGTCAGGGTTTTAATTGCATAGACAAATGTGCATCATACAAAATACAATCAAATAGGTTTCAGTTAGACCAGGGCCTGTTGTTATCTTAATGCTTTACATGACATAATGTATGATATATGATATAAATTACAGGATGTAAAAATGTTTAAGAAAATACAGTTACGTGGATTCTTGAGCTATGTTGACAAATTGCAGCTGTGCTGCATTTGCTCAATACTAGCTTCAAAGGCATTCATTGACTGACTTGCATAGGTAAATCCTGTGATATGAAGCAATATCGATGCAAAGGTAGGAAACGGCTGAGGTACAGTCAAATAACAGTTTATCAGATGGAAATGTAAGACCTCAATAAAGTAGGGGCACATGGAGCAGGGACTAGCAGTTCCCCAGGCTTCGATTTACTGAGTGGAGGCAATGTCAGTGGATAAGCAACCCTCAGGTTGAATCAATTTGGAAATGTTCTCCGGTGTTGAGGATGCTTTTGCTAGCTAGGCAGTGCCCTTTGGTGGTGTTCAGTGGGATGATTTGTATAAGTATATAAAAGCAGAATTTAGCTCTTTGTATGTTTTCTGAAGCCAAGCAAATTGTTATTTTTAAATGAGGTATTGTTGGTTTAGGTCGGTGGCTAGAGTCACCTGCTAAAACTACAAGTCCTCTGAGAAGTTGTGATAGTAGTGAAAGTGTTTGGAGAAGGTTTGGAAAGAATTAGTGTTTGAAATGGGGCACGAAAGTGAGTTTCCTTGGTGAAATGTTTTCTTGGCAAAATAATGAAAACATATTTCTTTGTAAAACATATTGACTTCATGGAACTAAAAGGAAGAGTTTCTGCTGAAGCTTTTCAGTGGGACATGAATTCCAGTTAATTCCTCATCTGGAATATGTTTTAGAAATATGTTAGTGATTGAAATACCTGTTTTGTCATTTTCTGAATGAAGTCTGGTGGATTTCCATTTTGAATTAATTGGTGGTTTCAAAAGTCAGACTATGTTTATTAGACAGGAATGTTGTTAAATCCAAATTGGAATAGTAATCATTTTTCCTATCTGATTAAGTTCTGGGGAGAAGTGGGAGAACTGGGGAATTTTTTCTTTAGCTGAGCAAAGGATGGGAAATATTTTCCAGTGCTAGGTCTTTTCTGAGGATCTCAATGCGGTGTCCTGTCTGATTTTAAGCAGAGCGAGGAGATGCTTCTGGTCCCTCTATGACTGGTCTCTTCTGTCCGGTGAGAGCACGATTTACGTTCTTGACAGTGCTGTCATTCAGATGAGAACACAGATCTGAGTGGAACTCTAGACTATCAAAGGTTACTGATGTCGATGTTTATGTGCCAGCTTGGCAAGCTCTCAAAGTGTCCTAGAGCTCCAGAAAGTGTCTTAAACCATGTTGTGTCACCGGATCAACTGGTCTGCAGTTCAGCTGGTGCTGAAAAAGTGAGCAGCACTCACTGCTCCGTGTGGATATAAAAAGTGTCACACAGACACAGCATTTCCCTGTCCTGTAATACCTTTATGTAGCCCAGTCCTGAAGGACGCGTTAATGTACACAGATGTCTGTCTCGTTCCCCTACCTGTACAAAGGAGACAAAATTCCAGATAGCTTTCAAATTCATACTGGTCTGCCCATAGCTGGTCACTGATACCTGTTCTCTCCTTTTCTACATAGTCGCAGCACAATCTAAACACGCCATCTTTGTCTACTTCCGAAACCTCCTTTGAGGGTAACACTCCTGCAAGGCCTCTAGTGATGTGCAACAGCTTGCCGTGGCTTTGGCATTTCACTGACACAGAGGTCTGCTGAGGATGACCAAAGAACTGGCAACTTGGTGTCGTTTTGAGCATCACGCTGCACCTCTTGGACGCACAGCGTATTCTTTGATCCCAGTGAGATGTCGTACCATGATAGTGTAGGTCTTCAAAAAAAACTTTTTAAAAATGAACATGTAAATGCATGCAACAAGGAATAGGTAGGATGGACTAATTATATGTATCTCTAATTCTGATTTATGAAAGTCATCCCAAATAGGTGATTGTGTTGGTTAGAAAGGCTGGTGGTGTAACAGCTGTGGATACCTTTCCTGCTTTTTATTAAACGTCAGCCCCTTGACTACTGAGCTTGGCAGTAAGATGCAAAATAGATGCCAGCTGTCAAAACTCTCTGCAGTGTGGTTGGGGTTACTGCTTTATAATCAGGGTGCAAATTGACTGTGCTTCAGATCTGAAAGAGAGCTTGCTCTTTGTATGGCACACCCATAGATCTGCTGTGAACATGTCTCTGGCACTAACTTTGGCGCAGCGTTAGTGCCTTGGGGTTCCAGGTTTTCTAATTGTGCTTCCTTCGCCTGAAGTTTCCCTGGCAGTGTCACTTAGCAAGAGCTTTTCTCACTTTCTTTCCTAGACAGCTGCAAGGTACGGCTGGCTGTTGAAAAGCAGATTTACCTTCATCAGCCTTGTTGCAGTTTGCTGTAGGAAATGCTAGAAAAAGATGTTTGGGTTTTGACTTGTAGAATCCTTTTAGTTGAATCGTCCTTTGGAAATTCTGGATCTGTGATACCGTATTAGCATAGTTAAATGTTCTTGGGATTGTGGTAGTTCACAAAAGACGATGAAAGTAGAACTTAAATTATTATTTTGCCTTATTCATACCACTCTCAAATTACAGATTACTTACGAAATAGGCATTCCCTCCTGCAGTACTACAAGTTTAAGTGATATTTGCCCATAACTTTATGTTCTTGGCTTCTATACTTCAGTGAGATCTTATCTTCATGAGAGTGTCTACACAGCCACAAATACAAGATAATAAATACAGTTGTATGGATTGACTTGACTGAGGCTTTTGTATTGGTAACAGACAGTTGGCCACTCATTCATGCAGGTTTGTTCTTGGAGTCGTTTGACTCTCCCCGACAGAAGTCTGGACCTGAATATGGCCATGCATTGAAGATCAGACGTATATTTAGTGTGAGGGTTATTCCAGATGTCAAGATTTTATCAACATGAAAAAAGATTTACAAGTATTGTATTATATTGCCATATATGTGTGTTTATGTATTACTCTGACAGTAGGACATGCTCCAATCTTGTAAATGTTTAGGGAGGGATATGAAAAGTTATGGTTAGAGCATAAGACAAGCTGCCAGTCTTAAGTTTTATAAGAAAACCACCACCCACTCCCGAAGCATATCTATAGGCAGTGCAGGGACGTGAGCTACCTTTGCTCTCCTTTGCATTGACTTCCTACATTCTGGCCACTTTTCAGAGCCAGGTTACTGAACTGGATGGGCATCATCCCAGGGATGGCCAGGGAAGGGAGTGGAGGAGCCATCCTGGCTCACAGCCATGTCCCCTCACAGCCACTCACTTGCCCCCCCCTCCCCCGCCAAACCAGCAGGACTGGGGAGAAAATGGGAAGAACAGGAGAGAAAACTCCTGGGTCAAAATAAGGGTAGGGAAATCACTCGCCAGTTGTTGTCACAGGCAAAACAGACTCGACTTGGGGAATTTAACTTAATTTATTGGCAATTAACAGAAATATTTAATAGCTGATTCAGTATTAGCAAACAACAACAAAAACAAAAACAACCCCAAACCTCCCAAAAAAACCCATTAAAACATTTGTGGAGAAAACCCCACCTTTCCGCCCCTTTTCCCTGGCTCAGCTCCAGCCAGATCTCCTCCCAGCTGGTTGCTGCCAGCCGGAGCCGGCTGTCTCGGGTTCAGGGCAGCCCCAGCCTCTTCCCACAGAGGCCTCCCCTGCAGCACCCATCCCTGCTCCCACAGCCCTGTCATTCACACCCAGTGCTCCCAATATTTGCTCTTCTAGGAGCGTCCTAAAGCTGGGCGGTAGCTGCCCAGCAGCCAGGGTAAAGACTGCATAGCTGGGTGCAGAGGAACGGGCTAGGGTGGAGGTTCTGCCACGGCAGGTGAAGCGCAGGGCAGAGCCCGGCCTCGCAGCAGCTGGGAGAGGCGATGCAGTGCACAGAAGACGGGCGGCGTATGAATTCTGGTGGTGGCCGTGATTTTCTTTCAAGCATTTTTTTTAAGAGGTTTTAATTTTAATCTTATCTTCAGGAGAAGAGTAGGTCAACAGGATGGTAAAAGACGGAACAAAGAAAGTAGAGAAGAAAAGGGTGGAGGGAAACCTGCAGAAACTCAGGAGAGAATAGAAGGCAGAGTAACGTTGAAAGTAAGAAAGCGCTTTAGCACAGGAAATGCGTGGCAGCTTTTGATGCCTTTGTGGTTCGCTGATGCCAGCTTGGTCAAGAAAAAAAGTCTAACAGTGAACCAAACAGTCCAACGAAACCTTTTTTGTTTAAATATCACCATCCCTTTGCAGTACTTGAGTCCTGAGTGTGATGCTGTTAGGCAACTGAATACAGATGAGGGAAACATGGAGATGAGTAGTCTAGTTTGAATTCTCAATTGTGAGAGATGAAATACCTGGGTTATGGGCAAAATGTATCTTTGATTAAAACAACTCTTAATGTTGATAGTACACTTGATGAAATTAGGTTTCAATCTGATGCAATCCCTTTAAACTGATCCTGAAGGAGAAAGGAGCTTTGAGTGTGTGATTATAAAGTCAAGCTTTTCAATGATACCAGAAAATTTCAAAGCAATGCCCTAAGACTCTTCAGAAAGGAGTGAGAACTTGATAGCTTTTTTTTTCCTCTGTCACTCATTCTTGAGACCTTGCCATCATTCATTTAAAATCAAAAATCAAAGGAATACCTCTGTCATTCTGAAAGGAATTAGCAGCTAAGGCTGAAAGTGTTTATAAGCTGGTCAGTGGTAAGACTTGTTTTCCCTCCTGTTCGAATAATGCTGAAATGATTGCTTTTTTAGACTGCGTTTAAAACTTCAAACATTTTTGCTGGTTGCATCAAAATAGTAGGAAACAAATCGCTTTTGACAGACTATTCTGAAATAATGATGCATGTCACAAACTGTAAGTAAAACATTTGTCAGAAGGATGCGATCTCTTTAGAGAGGTGTGCACACAGTTAAATCACTTACACCCAATCTGCAAGGGGTGGATGGCCAGTTTGAAACCCACTGTTACTTCTCTTGACTACTTTCAGTGGAAATATTTCTGGTTGCTGAGGTCCTGAACTCTTGGCCATATATGCATAAAAGTGAACTGAAAATGTGCTAGATTTTACTTTGTAACCACTAGAATCAATGTTTTCAGGCAAGGTTCACGGAAAGGCCAGTGGGAGTTGTCCCCTGACTGGATGGGTGACAGAAAATCTTCACTTAGCTTGTTGTGCAGTAGAGGTCCATTCCTTTAGACTTGAGANACTGAAAATGGGCTAGATTTTACTTTGTAACCACTAGAATCAATGTTTTCAGGCAAGGTTCACGGAAAGGCCAGTGGGAGTTGTCCCCTGACTGGATGGGTGACAGAAAATCTTCACTTAGCTTGTTGTGCAGTAGAGGTCTATTCCTTTAGACTTGAGATTCCTCCTCAACTGTCTATTACAGACTCTGATGAATCGGTCGACTTAATTGGTACAAAGTCAGCAGGGAGAAGTAAGAAGCATGTGATACGTGGGTTCAACAAAATGTATCTCCTATGCCTTCATACGTTTAAGCCTGTGCTTAACTCTAAGCGCTTGAGCCCTGTTGGAGTCAGCATGGTTGTCCATGCCCTCTGTGTTTGCAGGACGGGGACCACAATACTGCATTTCTCATTTATTTTCATTTTCTCTAAAATATACAGTGAGCCAGAATTGCCTCTGTAAGCAGATGAAGGTATTTATTCCTGCATGCATAAGACCCAGTGCTTCTCTAAGGTGGGCATGGAGTATTTGACCCAGCAGTGTGTAAGCATCACCTTCAAGAGGGAGAGCTTTCAAATCCCTCAATTGTGCTAGTTTCGGTAAGTGCTTGGAGGAAAGTGGGGCATCTCTCTCATGCATTTGAATCGCATGGGGCAATCACATGCATTTGAATTCAGTGTCAACAATGCAGGCTCTGCAGTGTTGAGTCAGTAAGACTACGTACCCTCTCAGCTGTATTCAGGTGCTGTGACAAGCAAAGGAGTCTCAGAGGGTATGCCTGCTCTGAGAAATGCAGCACATTTGAAGAAACGTACCACCTTCAGGAAAGGCTGTACACATGTTTAGCAGTGCCTCAGCCAGAGACCAGCTCTGCTCCTGGACGCTGGAAAGCACGTTACTCTATTGTTGCACCATGCCTTGCTCCTCCACCAAGCTGCAGCCTGGCTGCCGGGTGGGACACCTACCTGGAGCCAGCTTCCCCAGTGGCACTAGTTCGGTCAGAGCTAGGTGAGCAGTACCTACCTGATGCTGTGTTTGCATCGCATTTGTGCAAGATAGGCAACAGTGGATTATTTTTTTTTCCACTCTTAGTTTTTATCTTAGAAAATTTTGGGTGTAGTGGCATATCTGGCAGCTGGATTTGCAGACTTTTCTGAAGGAGTAAGTTAATCTCACCATTTAATGGTGTGGCACACTTATACTCCAGTCTAAGTATACAGTGAGTCTACTTAGTACCCGAGGGACCTCTGATCAAGCTCCTCATTAGAAACTGAATTCCAAAATGCTCAAACCTCTTCTGTGTCCACAAAGTTCAAAACCACCCATTCAAAGCCCGTAGTCTCTTTAATCATAAGAGTTTGTCATGTCTCCTCAGTTTCAAGGAGACGGTGGTTCCTGCAAAACTCTATAGCTAACAGCCCTTTAGGCTTCCTTAATAACAGGGTCTTGGTTTACAGCTTTAGTTATATCACGCTGTGCCAGCCAAACTCAGTGTTTCCACACAGAAAAAGCGATTGGTCGTGTGAGTGTGAGTATGGGATTTAGACCTGAATGTGCAGTGTTAGACTTCTGTGCAACAGCCATTGATGAAACTATACCTACTGTAAGTATTCATGCTTTGTGCTTGGAGTACAGACGTAGATATATAGAGATTTTTTTTTTATTATTTTTTTTTTATTTTTAAATACCTTTCTTTATTTATTCCTGAGTCCTGGTTCTCCAATGAGAAGTTGAGATAATTTGTTGTACACTACCTAGTTGTTACTGTCTCTCAGGAGGGTGCAGTACCAGAAACCTGTTTCATCACAGCACACAGGATATGCTGCTGTACTCACATGAGCCGAGGTAAGGCACGCAGTTCAGTCCTGTAGCACAGTAACCTCAGGGTTGAATCTGCCCATGAAGCATTCAAGTGCTGTTCACTGTATTACGCAGCAGTAAAATTGGTTATAGAAGCTGTTGCCAAGTCCCAAATAAGACTTTTGCCTGAAAGTGCCCTGTTAAATGTGTCTGCTCCTAATGACTATAAAACGGTTCCTGGAAAAACGTCTGTGGCGGTTTATGCTGCTGTTGTCCCACTGTGGGACTCTGATATCCTTTGTTGGTCCCTGTAGCTGCATCTCTCATTTCATTTTCAAAAATGGCTAAGACATTTCAACAGAAGCTTTCCAGAGAGTATCTGCTGAAGTGGTGAAAAATTACAGCCCAGAGGTTGAAGTCTACCAGTGCTGTAAAGCAATTGAAAACAGTGTCTTGCATAGGAAGTGCAGGGGAAATATGACAATGGATATCATTGTCATACGATAAATGTGGGCGTGTATGTTGTTGAGTATATATGTTACGCTGCCTCTCAGTTTAAGTAGTTGTGCAGACCGCATAGGCTACATCAGCTATAACGTAAAAAAATTGTAAGACCTAGCAGACAAACAAAAAGCATTGAAAATGTGTTGGGCTGCAACTGGATCTGCCCTGAAGCAGGTCAGACATGCATTCCAGACAGGTATTTGCCCTAGCCACTGGAAGCATTGTAAAATTAATGTAAAAAGCAATGTATCCACTGTAGTCTCTCTCCTGTTACCAGAGAACAGCTTGTGCTTTCAGAAAAATGCACAACACAGTATGAAGTCAGCTTCTAAGCACATTTATTTACTCAACAGTGATTAGGAAAAACAGGTGGATTTTCTTTTCTGGATTCTTTTGTTTTGTTTTATTTGAGGCTGTTTTATGGTGAGAACAGT
Source organism: Steatornis caripensis (assembly GCA_013398225.1). Lineage (NCBI taxonomy): Eukaryota > Metazoa > Chordata > Aves > Caprimulgiformes > Steatornithidae > Steatornis > Steatornis caripensis. The sequence goes on along the minus strand of VZSC01017929.1, from coordinate 420,390 downwards.
TAGAAGCACAAGGTTAGGAAACCAGAGATTTTTTTCAGACTTTGTCCCTGCTTACCAAACTCTATATCACGTGCATATGTTCATCTGGCTTAACTGAAGCCGTAAAATTTACCTTCAGCTTGCTGGATTGGGGCAGCAGATCTGTGATACCTCTCTGGAGCAGGGAGCTTGTTTCTTCTGCACTGGCTCTGGGGGATAGCACGTGTGTATGGAGCACTGGAGAGAGATGTTGGCTACGTGCTCTGTGGGGCATGGCCATTGGCACTCAGGAAGCTCACATGTTAAAGAACAAGCCTTCAGAAGGAATATTTTTCCCTGTCTGCCAGGTATTTAAATCTGATATAAGGAGATAAGTATTGCTTCAAATGCTAATTGTCTTGTTAGGTGAAGTCTTCAGCAGCAAGACGACTGAGGTTATCAGTCATTGCAGTAGAAGGGGCTGAGGTCCATGACGCCGTACGGGACTCTTAAAGACACAACCTGTTAACAAGTTTCGGAGCCTATGTAAGCAGCTGAGGGAAGGACTCTTGACCGATTCTGTTCAGATTTCCTTTAGAGCATGATTTTGAACTCAGCAGGGTGATGGCTGGCTGTCAGGTCTGCTCTGTTCTCAGGAGTTGCCTGTATGCCATCTCTAGTATCTCAGGAATGGTGTGGCCAGGGATGCTTGATGACGTAACGAACTGGTGTACTAATTAACGAGGATGTGTGCTGGAAGAGAGTTGTGTCCTGGATCACTCTGGGTGGAGAATAAATTTTCAACATGGACATAAGTATGGCATTATTTGACTGCTACTGGCACTTGCACCTTGCTGAGTCCACTGGTTTGCAAACTAAATGGTCAGAGAAACAAAACCAGTGTAAAGTATGCTCTTCAGGGATCACCATGCAGGCTAATATTTATCTTCAGTTGTCAGTTGTAGTTGTTAGGAATAACACATAAAAGTAGGAAAGGGGAAAGTTAAATACCATCTTATAAGGTGTGTTGTAGGTGTTACTCAGAGCACTGTGGAAACTCTTTCTTCTCATTCTTGATCATTATTTTTTCTTCCTTATCCCAGAAGGCCAAAATGAAAATCCTGCTTTAGTTGGATTTTGAGTTACTTTTCAAAAACAGCGGTCCAATTAAAGGCATTTCAAACATGACTACAGAGTATGGATAGATCAGGAGACAGTTTGAGGTGGGGTTTCCAAAGCCATATAAGGAATGAAGATGGCTTAATTGACGTGTGAGAAGTGAGTATCTAGTTCCCTTCATCATCTCTGTTGATAAGTGCTTTTATCCTGGATGTAACTATGGGTTGTATTGTTAGAGCGACAGCCGGTCCTGATAACTTCAATAAACTCTACCTGTCTAAGCATGTTTTGGCAGTCTAACAGCAGGTGCTCTGAGGGCGTCTTCTGGCCTCTCGCAGTGGGTTAGCAATTGCAGCTCTCAGACCGCTATTGGCATAGCTGTGGTGACAGAAACCAGAGTCATAGGTCTACTGACAGCTTACTGAGACATACAAACTCATCCTTCTTCTTGAGTGTGCTATTGTGTAACTAAATGCACGACAGGCAGATCAGTGTAAAAGATTAAAATAACATTTATGTCATTGTTTAATATAGAGTTGTGCATATAAATCACAGGAGTCAAGCTTAATGTGGCAATAATTCAACCACATTCAAAAGGGGTAGAAGAGAGGAATGATCATAGAATCACAGAATGATTTGGGTTGGAAGGGACCTTTAAAGGTCATCTAGTCGACCGCCCCTGCAGTGAGCAGGGACGTCTTCAGCTAGATCAGGTTGCTCAGAGCCCTGTCCAACCTGACCTTGAACGTGTCCAGGGATGGGGCATCTACCACCTCTCTGGGCAACCCGTGCCAGTGTTTCACCACCCTCATCATAAAAAGGTTCTTGCTTATATCCAGTCTGAATGTACCCTCTTTTAGTTTAAAACCATTACCCCTTGTCCTGCCGCAACAGGCCCTGCTACAAAGTCTGTCCCCATCTTTCTTGTAAGCCCCCTTTAAGTACTGAAAGGCTGCAGCAAGGGCTCCCCGGAGCCTTCTCTTGTGCAGGCTGAACAACCCCAAGCCTCCCAGCCTCCTCATAGGAGAGGCGGTCCATGCCTCTGATCGTTTTTGTGGCCTCCTCTGGACCCACTCCAGCAGGCCCGTGTCTTTCCTGTGCGGAGGGCTCCAGAGGTGGATGCAGTACTGCAGGTGGAGTCTCCGCAGAGTGGAGCAGAGGGGCGGAATCCCCTCCCTCGACCTGCTGGCCATGCTTCTTGTGACGCAGCCGAGGATATGGTTGCCCTTCTGGGCTCTGAGCGCACGTTGCTGGCTCATGTCCAGCTTTTCATCCCCGGTACCCCGAAGTCCTTCTCAGCAGGGCTGCTCTCAATCCCTTCATCCCTCAGCCTGTATTGATACCAGGGATTGCCCCGACCCACGTGCAGGACCTTGCACTTGGCCTCGTTGAACCTCATGAGGTTCACATGGGCCCACTTCTCGAGCCTAACATGACATCATTTCTTTATACAAAATAGCATATCTCAGAAGTAAAATACTGAGTTGAACATGGAAGGCTCAATTAAAGTCACTCGCTATTCTCTCTGTGATGAGGCTGGAGACACACGACAATGGCCATGCCAAGCTACCTGCAGGATTAGCTGCCTTCTGCACCAAGGTCTTTCGTTACCAGCCTTCCCCTCTGATGTATTAACACTGTAAGCACTGCCGTGAGTAGAATATACGTACACAGCCTGGTTTTAAGTAACTCATTTGAGATCTTGTAGTACCCTAGCGTGAGCTCATCAGGGCTCACCGTAGAGTGCGAAATACATCTTGGAGGTAAGGGCAAGCTGAGCTCCACAACTGCTACCTGTGTCTAAGCTGGCTGGCTTATAGCTGTCCTGTGTATGGCTGCCGCACACTGCTGTGATAATTAATAACTGAGCAGCAACAGTAGCATAAACAAACTCCAGGATGAGATTTGGTTTGGCTGGGGAGCTACTCTTGTCATAAGAATTCTTGCTTCTGCAGATAGATGAAGGAGGGTGCCTGATGTCCAACAGGAGCCTTTCAAAACTGTCACCACTGCTGTCATTTCTCAGATGCTAATGTGAGCACACAATGTTACAAATACTCTGACTTCTGGGCAAAAAATGAAGTACTGTATCTTAATCATTTCTCTCCCCTCCTCCCCTTTTTTACTTCAGCCTTCAAACGATTTTTTTCAGGACAGGAAGATAAAGTGATCTGGAGCTCAGTTCCCAGTTCTGCTCTAGACTTACTGAGCGACTGTAGGTTGTGCTTTTCTGTACCTCAGTTTCCTCTCCATTAAATTAGTATAGGCACAATTTTAAAATCATTTGTGTAATTGTGCCAAATGAGTATAGAGACAAGATCTGCAGACATAAGGCTACCAAAAGACAGAAAATTGCACAGGCCGGTTTTGAAAGATGCCAGTGTCAGACAGCTAAGTCTGTGAGTTTAGGTGCCTTACTTGATTAAATGTTTTAGAAAATTTAATTGGGAACCAGGCTGCAGAGTGCCTAAGTGCCATGGAGATTGTAGCTCTAGGGTCTTTCGTGTCCAAACAGATTTTAAAATGGGGACTTGTATTCCTTATTTGCTGAACAGATTTTAAAATGCTACTAAGTCATAATGTTTCTGTTGTTGTCGTTTGTCTGTTTTGTCTAATTAGGCTCTAGCAGAACAATTGCAATCTCTTTTACTTTGTGTTTGTGCTGTGCCAGATAGACATAATCCTGAATTTAGTTCTCCTGTAGGTGCTAGTTCAATAAAAATAACAATGCTTTTGCTAATGAGAATAACTATGTGAAACCGGGATTCATGCTAAATTAGTATCCTTTAGTGACTTACATCTGTAATGAGGGTTTCCCTGCTCTCTATTGTGTGTCTCAATTCATTACAGAGCAGTCCATAATATTTTATTAACAACATTTTTATTTCTTTCTGGAACCATTGCCCCAAAATATAGGAAGGATATATGCTTTGCTGTAAAACCAGAACGAGACAAATATCACTGCTTGCTTTTATTATTGTTCAGAAGTGTCTTTCCTTTGGACTCGGATAGGCTTGTAAATGGCAAGTAGCTGGAGACTAATGGAGCACTTGCTTCAAAGCTTTCCATCTGGTCTCTCGGTGAGTAAAGAGTATATTGTCTATGTTCTAATCAGTCCTCATTATAAAGAAAAGTACTTCTGCTCCAGGTTCCTGAAGAAACTCTTACCTTTACTCAGAGAGGGAGAGGGCAGCAAGTACTATCCCCTTATGCATCTGCAGGAGAAAAATTAACAGGTTAAGAAGAAAAAATGAGGCAGGGTAGTTTTGCACTCTGAAACTGAGTAATGCCCCTGTCAGCAGGTATTTATTCTGGTGGCCTTCAGTGACATTTTCTAGTGACAGCAGCAGAGAGGCTAAAATTGTTTCAAGGAGACCCCATACACACGAGTTGAGTGAGCAAGAACTATAGTAAGGTGAATGTGAGCAAAACTACTTAAATTAAGATCCCTTTTCTAATTTGTTACATTGGAATCTTCCTCAGAGCTTCTCCACCAGTCACCCCATCAAATAGCCCCTATTTATTTACTTTATTTCTTCAGATACATTTAGGAAGAAAAAGGAAGGAGATACTCTTCCCAATGGAGGCCATCTGCTCTTTTCTTATTGGGGGGGAAAAAACCCTGCAATTAGTGGTTTGTTCATCTTTTCGTTTTAACAAAAAAAAAAGAGAGGGAATGAAAGAGAGAGAACTATTATGCAAATACTCTGCAATTTGGTTTCAAATATTCTTTGTCCTGTGATGAGCAATTTCCTTTAATACAAACTCAGCCTACTTGCCAGGACTGGTTTTTTGCCTTAATATAGGGAAGGGAAAAAACCCCAAACTTCTGTGAGTGAGGGAGGACATGCTATGTTCCTCTGATGCCAACTTTTTCCTCATCTTTTTTTTTTCTGTCTTTCTTACTTTGGCACTATTATAGCTGTTATTCTTTAAGTTGTCAGAAAGATGTCATATAGTTTTTTTGAGAAAGAAAGAGAACGAAAATAGCTTTACAAAGCCACATTTTCATCTCACTTTTCATTGTTCCATTGCCATGATGAAGTGGTCTTGAAATGGAGGACTTAGCTTAGTGAATGAAAGAGAAAAGCTTTCTCCCTGCCTTTTTTGAGTGCCAGTTGCTTGTGATGACAGCATTACCTCTAAGAACAGACATGTAGGTTTTTTATAAGGAGTTCCTGTGCTACTTGTCTGTGGTACGAACTGTAGGGCTGAACAGCGTGGCCAAGATTAAGTCTTTCTGGTCCTTGGTGTTGGACAACCGAGCTTGCTAGCTGAAAACTTCTGCGAACTTTTGACCTGGCAATGACAAATACAATATAGAAGAAATAAAGCAATATGATTTCCTGTTCCCTGTGTGGGAAGCTGTAGCATGGAGAAAACAAAATAACTCACCCAAGAACTTTTGGTAGAGGACTTTGAAAGAATGAGGAGCTGAGCTAAGAGGCTCAGATTTAGAAACCTCCTGCTTTGTGNAAAGCAATATGATTTCCTGTTCCCTGTGTGGGAAGCTGTAGCATGGAGAAAACAAAATAACTCACCCAAGAACTTTTGGTAGAGGACTTTGAAAGAATGAGGAGCTGAGCTAAGAGGCTCAGGTTTAGAAACCTCCTGCTTTGTGTAGTGGTCTACTTGTGGCAACGTCAGGAGACAGGCAGGACTGCTACTGGCGGCTGGGCTGTTACTGTACCAGCACGACTGCTAGTGCAGGCTATTGCTGTGCAACAGTCACAGAGGCAGTAGCATGGTCATACGTTAATGGCATAACAAATCTGCTGACTTTCAGCAGGACTTATGAGCATCAGGCATTTGGAAAGCCCACGCTAAACCTCCTGATTCTTCACACTTTGCATGTTGAACTTTGGGAAAGCTTCAGTTGACATATAAATGTTACATGCTTAAGCCTGTGAAATACTGAGCATAAAATCTCTGATCCAGTAAGGCATTTTAGTACAGCTTAATCAAATATCCGGCCAAAAGAGGACTAACTGGCTGTCTAACTATGCACAAGTGGCATAGTTTGCTTGCATAAAAAAAAAGACGCTGCCCAATGGATTTACCACAAACAGGGAAAATACATTCAAGAAACAAAACTAGGGGAAGTAAAACAGGACCAGTGATACCTTTAAGCACAGTCAAGTGTGTCAGGCTTATATCTTTGCTTCTGTGGCTGTAACAGGACAGGGAATGTAGGGCAGTGTGGAATTTCTGATCTGAGCCTTCGCTGTATCTGTTCAGAAAGTCTGGCCCATTGCTTGGGGCTCATTATATCAAGCATACGTTACATCAGACCGGATTTTGCCTAGGTATGCCTAGCACTGGATAGACAACACAGGAATTCATGGTACTTAGGGGACATTGATCCCCTTTGGATGCTCTATGGGAAATGGGAAATGTTCTATGCATAGAGTATTTAATCACACTGGGGTAACTGGATCACTTTTGTTGTTACAGGAAGCTCTTATAATGGCCAGCATGGACCACCCACACCTGGTGAGACTCCTCGGTGTCTGCTTGAGCCCGACCATTCAACTAGTCACTCAGCTGATGCCTCATGGCTGCCTGTTGGATTATGTTCATGAGCATAAGGATAATATTGGCTCCCAGCTTCTGCTAAACTGGTGTGTCCAAATAGCTAAGGTATGTAGTTCACACTGTTCTCTTTTTGTCGTTTTCATAACTGACTGAAAAACAGGCCATGCAAAAAAAGATACAAAAAGAATTATTGTTTGGGTTTTTTGAGTTTTGTTTGCGGTGTTTTTTAGGCATGTTTTTGTTTTCAAGAAGGTTGTGTAGTTGTTGAAATACACACTATTTTGGCTGATTACAGTATTATAGATTACTTGTTAATATGTAAACCAAAGTGTTTTTCTTGACTGTCTTTCCAACTCAGTGTTAATGAGAGGCCTTTTGGGGAAGGAAAAAAAAAATGTGGGGGAAGAAGCCCCTGTGTGACATCTGGGGCTAAGCACAGCGTGATTTTTCAGCCTCTTCTACTGTTCGTTATTCATAGATACTGATTTAACCTGATTGTAGTTTTCAACCTTTCTGCATCTGTATTGCCAGTTAAATTCTGATATGCCATGAATTGTCTGCCCCCACACTGCCAAGAAGATAAATATTCACTTCATATCACTCCTTTGGGAACCACCGTGGTTCTGCTGTGTTTAAGACCTATCACAACAGCTGAGGCTGGAGGATAATAATTGCTCGTCTCTGCAGAATGGGAAATCTCAAGGGCTGGATCCTGCTTTGCTTGCTGTGGTGTAATGCTATCTGCCTTCTTGGGGGCTTTTAGGAGCAAGAACAAAGCCATTATTGTTCAGATACAGACTGCATTTCTGCTGAGGTGGAACACAGTATAGGTCATAAGTGCAGCCTTAATGTAATCGTTGCACAATGTTTTACAAATTGTTTAGGTATGTTTAGGTATTCAGTGTTGTGCTAAGAACAAGTTATTGACAATCAGTTAACAAAGACTAACAAGATACAGGAGTGTAGGGGGCCATAGTTTTTATCCATTTTAAAGGCTCTCGCAACCAGGGTTGTGTACAGTGATGTTATTACGAATGAGAATCTGGAACCCACTTTTTATTTAGAGTTATTTAGAAGTTATTTAAAGTTTTAGGTTGTTTTGGTGAAAATGCTTGTTACATATAAATGTCTGCCACAGACCACCCTATTGTATTAAATCTGCAGCCTTAAGTGAATTTGTTGCAAATGTATTATGAAATCTTAATTCAAGTTGTAATGTTAAACTTTTAGCACTGGAGAGAAACCTGGAGATTCAGCAATTGTTTTGCTGGACTGAATAGCAGCCATCAAGTAAACATTAACTTCTTTTAAAAATTTAATTACAAATCCTTACTTACAGAAGTAAGAAAACTGAGAAATTCAGCTAGCCTTGAGTTTTTCTTTTAGGAGAGGAGGAGTTTGAGGTTCATCATTAATAGGGACTGTTTTCTTTCCAGCATCAGATCTCTTGTCAAACCTGCCTGACAGTGACATATAATGCTGGGTAGAGGGGTTGATCCAGAGAAGGGGCGGGGGGAATCCCAAACCCACATTCTCATGTTGCGGCATTCTGTAGATACGTTAATATCTGTGATTGTGCTGCGGTGGTAAAACAGCCAGAATTGCATGGAATATTGGGATGCACTGATGAGGATTGCCTGTACCTGGTTATTTGCAAGAGTTTATTTAGGGCTGTTATCAGACCAAGGAAGGTGGAGGAGAGAATACATATTCCTGTTTGAGTCCTTTCTCTCAACACAGCCTCCTTCCCATCTGTTGTTCTCTGCTGTCTTGATTGATAGTGGCCATTATTATTTATTACAAAACATTTACCCACTGGCATATGTGAAAAGATAATCCACCTTTATTTTCACTTTATGCAGGCATATGACCATTGATTCATTGGACTAATAGCTGTACTTACTTTGCTCTGGACTTTATGTGGCCAGCTGATCTAGTGAAGCAAATAGCCTGATCCATAGTAGAGGTTTACGGAGCTGACAGATCCCTGGGAGGGCCTGTGGAAAGCAGGTCATGGTTTTCCCGTGGTGATTCTTATCAAAGAGAAACGGATTCTGAACTGGTTTCCATTGTGAATGGTTTCAGCACAATGTGGGGATTGGATTTAGGTACACTCATTTGAAAATCATTGTCTGATGGTTTTCTTGATCGCTGTGTGCTGTGGGAGGAGAAGATGAGATATTACAGATACTTGAGTTCTGACATGGTGGGTAACCAAGCAGTGCAAAGAAGTGAGATCATACATGTAATTTTAACTGATGAAGTGTCAGAAACAGAAAGGGAGATTCTTTGTAACAAAAGGTGGCCTATTATTGAGGGCAAGTTTAGTGAATTTTAGTTAGTTTATTGACATTTAATTAAATTAATCTTCTTCTGCATCACAATAATCTTTAGGTTAATTTTGCCTTGGCCTTACATTACAGCGTGAAGCTTGTCCACTTGGCTACCCACAAAGGGGACAGCAGCAAGAGACTGTTACCTTGAAAAAGTTCAGTACGTGCTACATAGGACTGACCTGTTAACTCTGGGCCCTCGCAGTTTGTCTGGATTATTTTCTCCTAGGTTTCGTCATGTGTCTCTTTCCCTTCTCTTGTTTTTACTGCAGTGGTTGGTACTGGGCATGGAGAGAATCAGTACGTATCTGATAGGGAGCTCTGTGTTTTGCTGCTTTTGCATGCTTATCAGTTGTATTTAGTAGGGGATGGCTCGATAGAGTTGAGAAGGCCACCACAGGTAATGAGTACTTGTGTACCATGCCAGTACGGTGTAATACTATTGCGAAAGTAGACTCCAAAGAATTAAAACATACCTTTACCTCTTTATTTTCTTCTTGTCTTTGGGAACCTTGAATGATAGTTATGTGTTGAAAATCTTCCCCGTCAGGTTGCATCTATGCATAAAGATACAGATGTTAATTATTATATAGCAGACTATCAGTGAAGAGAGGAAAAAAAGTAGGGACATACAAGGCTGTGCACGCCGCATAATGTGTAAGAGTAATGGAAATGCTGCACAGAATTTTCTGCATTGCATTGTTCTTTCTGATGAAATACAGGAGTCCCTGTTCCCTTGCTGTCTCTCAGACTGTAATGTTCATTGGGGTTAGAGGACGTACACAGAAAAATGTTTCAGAACTGGTAGGAAGAACAGGCTTCGAGATCACTGGACAAGGAGTCCCCTTATCCCAAAAAGAGGAATAAACATGCTAGTCCCCTGCTAGCAGCAGGGGTGTAGCAATACTTGTTTTCTACTCTTCTGTCACATTTAACAGTGACTAGGAATCAAGTCTGCAGCCTTCAAATAGGAAAGATTCAGTTTGCCTACAGATAGGCTCGTCTCCAGGGGAATGGAATGAATGCAGAAGGTGGCTATTGCATCAAGCATGAGTTTCCATTCACTGCAGGAAACAGCTGTGTATCCCATGTACCTGTATCCACTGTGCTCGCGTTTCAGGCTCTGCCATACAGCTTAAGAATGTTTCCCCATATCTTGCTTTTCTAGACTTTTGGGAATGATTGGTTCTGTCTTTCTGAAAGTTACTAAAAATGTGATTAGTAATGTAGTAAGAGGCAAAAATTATCAGTAACCTCCCAGTCCTATTCTCCCTGAAGCAGCTTCTGATATCTTTTGTTAGATACATCTTTCTGCCCTCACCTTCCCTATTTTTATGGTGAGAATTTTCCCCAAAAAGAAGAGAACTGAAGGAACTGGAAATGCCTCAATTCTGAAGTTCAGGCTGATTTTTACGAATCGTTTAAAATCAAGTTGCTGCTGCAATACAGTTCCTCCCTACTGCGCTTTTCTCCATCTGCCAATGTGCAGGCATTTATTTATTGAAGTCGTTGCTTCAGAGTTCACTTGTTCTGCCAGGCTGTTCATTTCCATATGTCTCTACTTCTGTACAACTAGAAGCAAAAACTAGTTAGGCGCTATGCCTGGTTGCCAACCTGCATATGGCTCTGGAGATCATTTCTGAAGGTTGATGATAGGGCAGTTAGTAAGTATTATCTACTGCCAATTGAAAAAAAAAAGCTTGGATGCTTTTTCTTTTTGCTTATACAGATTGCATTGAATTTATTCTGACTGTTATATCATTGTAGGGCAATTGTGTTCTTTATCCAGAAGTTTTAGCTTCTTATTTTATGGATGAAAGTTGTAAAAAATAGAGTAGCCCCCAAGCATTCTGCATAAAACATGGTTATTAGACAGCAGCTGTGTCTAAGGGGGTTCTTCCCTTCTGCTTTGCAGATACACAAGGCGTCTCCTTGCATCTCACTTCTATGTATAGTGTCTCGCTTAGGGAGTGAATGTTTAACCTTTTAGCTCTGAGTTCAGCTCAGCAATTTTATGCAGAGTTTGATGTCCAGTAAAGCAGTAAGTTATGCTTGCCTGACAAGATACTTCCTAGAGTTGGGAGCAAGAGTGACAACTTAGGTATGGAAGGATGCAATAATATTTCATGAACAACCATAGTGTTGGCTACTTGAGAAACGGACTGAGAATCAAATTTTGTAAGGTTAGCATAGGCCTAGAAGTGAATTCTCAGTAGGTGAATTATGTCTGTGTCAGCCAGTGTATGACAGACACATGTAAATCAGGAAGACTTAATAAACAAACAAAAAAACCCCAACAATAAAAAAGGTACTGTGTACATTGATATGTCAATGTGATTGATATAGTTTCTCTCAACAAGGACTGCCCAAACGCACTCCATGGCAACTTGGAGGTGTGAGGGTGAGGATATTCTTACCTACACGGATTCAAGTAGAGAAGAAACCTCTTGATGTTCCTAGTCAGAAGGAGTTGGTTACACTCTGCCCCTAGGTGAGGTTAACTATACAGCACCTGTATTTGAGGCCATATCCTCTCACTGTTCTAGTGGGAAAATTAGCCTGAGTCCTGTTGGAGTTATTTGTCCTGTGCTAGGCTCTGTCTCTCTCAGGGGCATATAGAAATGCAGTTTTGCTTCTATAACTTTGCAGACACCACTTGCTAAATTCAACATAGAGGTTCAACCCAGGTGGCCCCATCTACTGTTTTGGTATTTTTGGTGGTACAATTACGGTTTCATTCAGCTGCTGTTGATTTGTGTTACATCTGCACCAATTTTGCTGAGTAGCGTTCGAATGGAGAGGAACTTTTCCTGCCTCGATAAGACAAGGCACAGGAAGAATGAGAAAGGAAGCAATCTTCCTAAAACAAAGCAGCTTGCCTGCGATCACCCTGTGGAGGAGAGCTCAGCTCTCCTGGGTCTTAGCCAGTGCCCCATTCTGCTCTGTCCTGTATCCCCCAAGGGCTGCCAGGCCTGTTTTTTGTGTTCTGGACTATAATAATTCCGTCACAACCCCTCAGAATGCTAACGAGGTAAAGCAGAAGTAGGTTGATACAGTGGAATGTCATAGAAGGAAAATCAAGTACTTCAGGGGATTACTTTTTATACCTTTTCAGTATAAAAGAATTCTTAAATTACCTTAACTAAAGCCCTGCACAGCATCAGTTATCCAGGTATGCAGGAAAACAACTCTAGGAAAGAAAAAGAGAGAGGAACCTGGGGATCAAATTTTAATGAAGCAGATGCACGTCTTCAAGTCTGCTGAGTATTATTCCAGCGCACTTGCAGTCATTGCTCTCTCTAAGGATTCTCTGCCAGCAGTGCAGATCTGCAGCTGGGAGTCTCCAGGAGTCACAAAGCTAAAGGCGCTTGCAAAGCCTCCTTACCACTTCTTTCTGCCGCCCTGTTATCTCTCTCCCTTTTAGCTGGTTCACGTTACAGGGCTCAATGCCCTTCTGCAGGTCTCTTGGCAGAAAGGAGGGCCTGTCCGCTGCCTGCTCCTGAAGCCGCCCTCCATGCCTGGCTTTTTAGAAAGGTGTATTTTATTACTGCTCAGGGCAGTGTTTCTCACTGGATCTAAATTCATAGGCTATGTGAAACTAAAAGGCTCTAGGCTGATTTATGCAACTGAGAAGCTGACCCAGAAGCTGGTGCAGCACTCACCTCGCATCCTAGATTGAATGGGTTTCAGTCTGCGCTCCTCATGAAGAGTGAAGGCAGCTCTGGGCAGGGAGAGTGGGAGGCAAGTGAGGTCCCCTTGCTGCACTGTGAGGTGAAGAGCCTCTCTCCTCCATCAAGACTTGATGGATTAGGAATGACTTCTCAGAGACAGTTTTTGTTGTTCTGCTGCAGATGGGATGAGAGAATCTGTAAAAAGTGGGAGGAAACAGGGGTGACTGGACAGGTTGGGAAGAGGTGGAGGATAGTGGCTGTGGTTCAAGGTCTCTCTTTCACTAAAGAAGCCTACCCTACAGCTCAGTGGTTATTCCATCATGCAGTGAACAAAGGAGCTTAATGACAGTCATCTATCAGCTGTCCACGTTTTAAGCTTCAAGATGTCTCTATTCCCAGAGCTCCTTGCCATGACAAGGCTAATTGTATAATTATAATGCTATACCAACCCCTCCTGACGTGCTCGCACTGGCAAGGACCAGGGCTAAGGGCTGTGATAATTATCACTGCAAGCAAGTACATTAGCATAAATGTAGTTTACTAATGGGACTGCTCTATTAGGAAGTGCAGTGGATAGAAGAGTAGGATCTAAACCAAGCACTATGAAATTAAAGCCATATTGAAACAAGGCTTTAATTGTGTGGAGGAGCAAAATCAAAATGGGGAGGGGGGGGAAGTATCATTTTACTCTTCTGAATCTCTCTGTGCAGTTTTCGTTTCTTATTCCTATATATCGTTACTATTTTTCTCACTCTGCTGGAAAGCTTGGATATCCACAGATGGCAGATTGAAACGAAGGACCCTTTCTCTGGTGTCTCTGGAGAGCTCTCACTGAAAGAGAGGGTATGCCATCAAGTCTCAGAGGGGAATCACCCCACCTTGCCCATACCCAGCGACTTTTTTGGTACCCTGCTGGCAGCTCCCTGGATTGCAAAGGTTCATATGAACATAGAATCACAGAATGATTTGGGTTGGAAGGGACCTTTAAAGGTCATCTAGTCGACCGCCCCTGCAGTGAGCAGGGACGTCTTCAGCTAGATCAGGTTGCTCAGAGCCCTGTCCAACCTGACCTTGAACGTGTCCAGGGATGGGGCATCTACCACCTCTCTGGGCAACCCGTGCCAGTGTTTCACCACCCTCATCATAAAAAGGTTCTTGCTTATATCCAGTCTGAATGTACCCTCTTTTAGTTTAAAACCATTACCCCTTGTCCTGCCGCAACAGGCCCTGCTACAAAGTCTGTCCCCATCTTTCTTGTAAGCCCCCTTTAAGTACTGAAAGGCTGCAGCAAGGGCTCCCCGGAGCCTTCTCTTGTGCAGGCTGAACAACCCCAAGCCTCCCAGCCTCCTCATAGGAGAGGCGGTCCATGCCTCTGATCGTTTTTGTGGCCTCCTCTGGACCCACTCCAGCAGGCCCGTGTCTTTCCTGTGCGGAGGGCTCCAGAGGTGGATGCAGTACTGCAGGTGGAGTCTCCGCAGAGTGGAGCAGAGGGGCGGAATCCCCTCCCTCGACCTGCTGGCCATGCTTCTTGTGACGCAGCCGAGGATATGGTTGCCCTTCTGGGCTCTGAGCGCACGTTGCTGGCTCATGTCCAGCTTTTTATCCCCCAGTGCCCCGAAGTCCTTCTCAGCAGGGCTGCTCTCAATCCCTTCATCCCCCAGCCTGTATTGATACCTTACTGATAAGTTGAGAAGGTCTTGCAACAAAATTCAGGTGGATCTTGCAGAATTCTGCATCCTAGCTTTTAAGTGGTGGAAGGAGACATTTCTTTCATGCTGTGATTAACTGAACTGTCTTGGGCTTTTGTGAGATGCTGAAGTTTCTTTTGATCCTCTTGGATATAAAGATTGTTTTTCCATCAAAGGCAGGGCAAGAAGTCAATGTTAGGGCTTTGGTCATCACATCTGATCTGCCATGCTCGTATGAATGTGGGCACATTGAGCTCAGCCATTGCTAGTGTGCTGAGACATAGGATCAGGGCCTGACGACTATTCCCTTGACTGTTCGTTTCTGTGGCTGGAAATAATTCTCCAAATAAATCAGGGAATTAAATCCTATTAAAAATAATTACCTCATCTCTTCACTTTGCATGTTTCCTTGGCAGGCACAGTATTCCATGTTTTCCTGCATAGTTATGTACCTATTTATGGAGACTTCCAAGCAATTTCCCCCCTTTCTTCACCAGTCATTTCATCTGGAGTATTGAACTGGTGTAGTAACTTCTTTATCGTTTTTACCAAACCCACTTGTCCACAGAAGTTTCCTGTGAAAAGCCTTAAAACAAAGGAACACATGATGAAATTCATCAACTTAAATGTTGAGCAAGTTTTTTTCCTTTCTTCATGTCTTTGATTCTCCTTTCATCTCAGACTGTCCGCTCACGAAATTCACACTTTTTTCTTTCTCTATAATTTTATCCTTTGCTTTCTTTACTTCTGTTTCTCCCCTACTTTTACAGTGTTTTGTGTCAACCTCTTTTGCCTGTTGCTCTTTCTTCAGTGTAATCATTTCTCCCTCATTCTCATTCTGTGGCTGCTTGGCTCCCTCTAGCTGGTACGCGCTCAGTGCTCTGAAAGAGCACCGGAGCATCGTGCCTGCCACTCACCAGAGTTTTTATGTTGTTGTCTCTCATTACAGCATTTAGAGATCACATCAATTTCCTCATTTCTCTCATAATAATGCATTTGGGTTTGAGGGTTTTAATACCAGCTAACTGATGACTGCATAAACCCCATGTGCTGTTCTAGTTTGTGGGGGAGGGATATTTGAATCTGGAAGATTGCATCAGAACCACAGGAACAAAAATGAGAGATTGAGTTTATATAAAGTCATAGAGGTATCTTTCTTACAGCTTTGTGCTCGGATCTCTGATTCTCTAAGGCACTTCTGCATGCTACAATAACCTTAGTATGACAGTGTTTGAATTGTTTATGGTGTGTGCATGTATGTATATTTGGTCATTCGTTCTAGAGTCGAGTGGAATGTGGAATGGCTCAACCTTTGACGGTGACTCTCTCTCCCCACTGACTACGCTGCCTAGAAGACAGGCATAGGCTAACCTTGTAGCTTTCTGACAGCTTAATTTACAGGGGGATAAATGTGGAGGGTGCAGGTGATGACAAGGACACACGGAATCTGGGACAAAGCAGGTACTGGAGGACTAAGCTAAGGTCGGAACTAGTAACACAAGTGCAGTCGGATTTCTTTTCTGCACAGTATGGTACATACTGTGTTAGAGAGCTGTACCCTTCTGTACTGCGTAAGGTCCTGTGAGCAGGGATGTTAACTTTCTTTCAGCTTGTTAGTGACTGGGAGAGATTTATAGCGAGTAGTAATCATCCTTTCTCCAGCCTTAATCTGACTCATGGATTATCTAGGCTTCATCTTCCCCTCCCCCACAAAATCCAGTGTTCCTAAAAACAGTTCCATGGTTCATGGGTTGTTAGGAAAAAAGTGAAGAGGTGGATTTTTCAGCCATCCACAAAGCACATCAGCCTTTGCAAAGGCACACAAATTACCAATTTATTGCACAGGGATAGACAATTTATTTTTTTGTTAAATGAAAGGTACACTTGGCACTGACATTTATGGGGTCTCTGATATTGGGGACCTGACAGCCGCAGGCTACAAAAGCCCCAAAGGCTGGCTTTGCCTGAACATACCAGCATTCTCATCAAGTACACTGAGCTGCACTGGGGGAAAAAATACCATTAGATTTTTCCTTGCAGTCCCCAACAGACTGGCTTGGGAAAGCATTATTGAAAACCACTCCTAAATCAAATTCAAGATATTATAGGAGCACCTACTAGGGTCTGTCAGGATTTCCATTATAAGCCCATATTTTTCAGGTTTATAACTCGACCATAAAATTCTGCTCTGGACTGTGACTTGGCATAAAATGTCTCAGCCCAGAGCATTTTTATTATTATTATTATTCAAGAAAAAATACATATATTTGGCTATTTTTAAGTTCCTGGAGTTCAGAAACAAAAGCTGGATTTCTCTCTATATGTACCCATAAATTAAAATGCTTTTTTCCCTAGTGAATGCCTGCCTTTCAACATTTTATTTTATAATGCAGCTTATCTTACTTGGGTAACTACAAAAAATGGATGCCCAAGGCATTGATGTTTGAAGTTAGGACCCTCCACATCTTTGCAGAGTACCACAGTGCACCCGTGCCCTACAAAAACCTGCTCCTAAAACTACGTAAGGGTCTTCAGGAAACTCTGCAAGGCCATTTGCAAAAGGTTGTGGGGCTCTGAAGGATGTGCCCATATTTGAACAGAGCTTAGCTTTTGCAATTAGCTAGATCTCCAAGTTCTCCTGTGCAATCCAGTGCTCAGGCATGATTCCAGTAGCCTTTTGTAAAAGAAAAACAAACTAGCCTGTTGAAAGGGAAGGGAGATGCTCAGCAGAAGGCTGTTCCAGATGAGAGCTGTGGTCCGTAAGTATGAAATCAAACCTAGCAGATGTCTCTTAGTGGAAGAGCTACTGACCGTATCCCAGATCCAGATGTATCTTAAAAAAACCCAAAACTGTCCACTCTCCATGTATAACTGCCGCTCTGTTCAAGTGGGAGCCAGGAGTAGCAGAGGACTGAAGCCTGTTGTCTCCTTGTCCTCATGTGACTTGCTGTATCAGGGGTCCATGAAAAAAAGTATGAAAACAGCAGTCACTTGATATCCTTTTATGAAACCTTGCTGAGGTATCGGTCAAGCCATAACCAAGACCTGAAGATAGCAACTTACACCCCGGTACTTTGCGGATACGTTCCTTCCATCCTAAAGTAAAGTTTTACAGAAACATCAAAACAGGATACACAACACAGAAAATCTACGGAAACCGAGTTCCCCTGAGACAAGGCAATGAATACACCTGCAGCAGTGAACAACAGTCAGTTAAACAGGTCCTCGGTAAACTGAGCGCAGAAGGGCAGTGTAGCTGAAAGAATGCGCTTCCCTCGGATGCTGTGGGATCTCTGTGTGTGCTCCTGAAGACCAAGGTAAGTCTGCTTAATGAAATGTGAGAGGGGAGAGGGCAGTTCCGAGTGGCTGCTGGCACCGTTTCGGGTGCCATGCCAGCCCTCAAACCTACAGGGTCATCTGGCAGTCAGGTGTCATTAGTCAACGCTCCCGCTTTCCCACATCACATCTGTTTCTGTCTAGCCTGATTGTGCAAATTAGCTCTCAGTATGCAGCAGTCCTCACTGTAGTTTCGTTTTCATTCTTCATCCTGTGACCTTTGTTGCTTCCTTAAACTTTACCCTTGTCTGTGGGCCAGAGTAAAATCTTCACTGCTTGTATTTTTATTTATTAACTGTCCATGTTAGCAAACAAACAGAGGGGGTCATATTCTGCACAGTGTATGACTTGAACCTGAAGTCCTGCAACACATTAGTATCTTCTTATTAGAGGGGAAATAGGATTGGCTTATGTATCCCATGAAAAATATTGAGCATCGAAAGAATGCATTGTCCTGAACTGAAACAGTTCTTAACTTTCCAAATGAAGACATTTTTCCAAGACCTTTGCAATGTCTTTGGATTTATACTATCCTTTTAAAAAAAAAAAAAATTTTAAAACAAACTGTTTTGAAACAAAAAAATACAGCTGACTCTTTCATAAACATTTTTATTCTGTATTTTTTTTTTTCAAAATGGAATTTTGTCAGGTTCTTTCACACATATAACCAAAGTCAGTTTTAGAGAAAGCAACTTTTTTTTTTTTTTTTTCAAAAAAAATTTTGACCAACATTTCCCGGGCACCTGCGCGTATAACTAAAATGCCGCAAGCTAATACAATTAGGTTTTGTCTTTAGGCTCGACTTGCACATTCCTTTATGTAGGGACTTGCCTACAGCTACGTCTCCTATGACAGCATTCAGTAAACGAATCCAAATCGCATGATAGCATGATGTGATAGATGGGGAGAAAGGAAGAAAACGTAAGGTATCAGAATGGGACTTGAAAAGGCAGAAAGTGCATGACATTCTGTATGTTCAGGAATGGAGGTAGTTTAAGAGAGAGGTGTCACTGAAGGGAGGAGCTTGACATTGTGAGGAGGACGGAACACTACAGTGCAACACTGTGAATGATAAGGTGACAAGTGATTTTAAGTTAAGGCTTTTGGAGGTGGCACAAATAAGAGCGTGCTGCCATGCTTTGCTGACTCCTGCGAATTACTGTGTCAACTCGGGCTGCGGGCATGCGTGGTGTAGCACGTAGTACTGCATCTCTGGTGCTCTCTGAGAGCAGGTCGTGCTGGGATCCCCGTGTGTTACCTTTATGTGCACCGCTGGTTTCTGTTGGTGAGAAAGCTTGGCGCAGAATCCTGTTTTGTGTTTGCTGGAGGGTTGCTGCCTACACACGTGTGCGTGTTAAGTCATAAAAGAACTTTGCAGGTCTGTGATGTGAAGCCACAGGGACTTGGCTGCAAGTGTTTCTGGAAGTTGCACTTACAGCAGCTTAACTTGGAGTCATCCCATCCTGTGCTTGACGTTATTGTTGTTGCACTCCCATATCGTACTTGGGCACTCTCACAAGGTACTGTCTTCCCACCCTGCAGTCCTAATACACGTCTGCTAAGCAGGGGGATATCATTGTCCTAGAAGATGAGGAACTACAGAGTCAAAAGACCAGGTGATGTGTCAGGACTCTGAGGTTGGAGATGTCATCTTTATTTCCCAAAATTTTGGGTTTGTTTTCTAACCTTTGAGCAACATTTCCTTTCCACAAGGCATAAATGCTGTTTACATACACAAGACAAATAGAGGATTTGGTGGGTTTGAATTGGAAGGAACATAGATTACTCTCTTTGCAGTTGTTTGGGGTTTTTTTGCACATGTTCAGATATACATACAAACTTTGGAGTCCCACATAAAGATAAGAATAAGTCTAAAATACACCAGCCAGGTCACTTTTGATAGAGACAGGATGTATTGTTATCACTAGATGAAGCTCTGACTTTACCTCCTCTAGATAACAGTGAAAAGCATCCACTTGTACCCAAAAAGTGAAATCACATTGCAACATACGTACTGGTTTGGGGGTATGCAAAGTTCATCGTATGAGAGGAGGTTAAATGTTTGGGTGTATTTAGTTTAGCTAAATGAAGCTTTGTACGCTGTTAGCTGTGAATTCAGGATGGTTAAATACCCAAGAGGAAAACAAGTATGTAAGGTAAAGGACAACACTGGCATGAGAATGAATGAGTCTTAACTGGCTATGAATAAATTTAGAGTGGAGATTAGAAGAAGGTTATTAGCCACTGTAAGGGGTAAGGTTCTCAAACCTTCTAGCAGAAATAATGGAGGCAAAATAATGAATGACTTTTTAGATGGAGCTTGATAAGTTTGTGAAGCAAATTCGAACTGAATGGTACGGTTGCTTTCAAGGGGCAGGATTTGATGACATGGTTGCTTTTAGTTCCCTGTTGCGAAGCTGAGTAGTAACAGGGCAAGAATAAACAATGAGAGGAAGCGTTCCCACGCTTAGCTGGGAGACAGCCCAGGTCTCAAATTTGAAGCTTCTGCAGATAGAGATCGAGTTGTGTTTTGCACTTTGGATTGTTTCTTGTTTTTCTGTTTCTTACTTGCTCACCTTAGTCACTGTTAATTCAAATTAAATCAGATTCTGATTCCGTTAGCTGAACTGAATAATGCATTACTTTGAGCTTTCATGGAAATCAGCAAGCCTATTCATGCAATGATGATGCTATTCTTGTGAGTAAACATATCAGAATCAATCTCGTGTGTGTTCAGGCTGCTTCACCCTAAGAAAAAAAAAAAGAAGTTTTAACTTCAGCTCTTTTTTTCCCCTCTTGCCTTTGCCTAGGGCTTGCTATCAGTAATTCATAGTATGTGTACAGTAGGTGGAAAACACACATAATTGAATTATTTAATGAAGACTTTATTACATTTAAACATAAGTGTTCTAGTTTGTTTTTGGAGACTAATGGCCCACAACATTTCTTTTGCAAAACTGGCGGTTCAGGGAAGAGATGAAATAACAATGGCTTTGGTTTTGCCTACATTTAAAAATACTTCATTGTAGCTCAGAGCTCACCCACCTGAACAGTATTTCATTGAAGAGGGAATTTTTTCCATGTTCTTTGAGTCCTTTCCTATCTCTGTTGTCTTCCAGCTCTCTTCGTTTCTCATGAGGTATTGAGACATCTTTTTGGACTACAGGTATTCACAGAATAATGTCTCATGTTTTGTCTGCCACAGTTCTTGCATCCTTCCAATTAGTTACAAATTCTTTTCTACTCTGCTTCTTACAAGTACGGCTTGTTACCTCCTCCTCTGTAATCTTTCCAATTTTGCTCTTACTTAACTTTCTTTCCCATATACTGTCTTTTTAAGACTAGAATTGTAATAATGGTGTTATGCTCTATACAGCATCTTGTATCTGGAATTGGAAGACTAATAATAATTCTTTTTACATCTCATTTTAAAACCTTTAGAAAGAAAGGAAATTTAATCATAGAAACTACAGAAAAACTTTGTTTTGACAGCTCTATATTGGTACTGTCTATGTTGTGGAGTTTTTTTGCTTTGCCTCCCAAAATGAGGTAAGCAGAGATTTAATTTGTGGCATTTTTTTTTAATCGAAAATTGCAAAGGCATTTGTAGTCATCACTGATAAACAAAGCAAAACAACCTACTGCTTTGAATTGATTCCTATGCTTCTGAAGCAGATCTAGTTGAGAAGATAATTTCAGACTCCTTCGTACCTTACACTGGCTTGGTGGTGTTACTTGCTGTTGCTGCTGAGAGGCTAGATTCAGACATTTGTATGGATCATGTCGGGTCACTGGTGTGTATTGTATTTAGTAGCGTCCCAGGCGGTTGAGCAGCGTGCGAACTGTTCCTGTACTTCAGCGATGCTCTCCTTCTTCTGGCCAGCAAGCCTAGAGCCAAACGGCCCTCATTGCCCGGCCTTCTCCTTCCTGCTCCCCGTCAGTGTTCCCAATGGAGCATGGTGTTCTCTTACACGTGGAGGTTTCAGTCCTTGGCAACCATTACAGAGGATTACAATTCTGTGCAAGGTGGGACATCTAAAATAGGCTTCCTAAACCTGAGGGGTTTTTTGCTTTGCTTTGGGTTGGGTTTAAGTGGTCATTGCTTCTCTTTGTTGTATTCATCTTCCGTGCTGTTCTGAACAGGCTCTTAGCTGGGGCAAATTGCCTTTGAAGTCAGTGGAGCTACATGGAGTGGTGCTGCCTGAAGGGCTGGGATTCAGGGGTTGTTTCGGTGTACGTTAGTTAACTGAGCTACTTCTTAACATCTGTTTTCTAGAAACATAAAGAGAAGAGGAAAAAAAGCAGAAGGACGTTAACAAACAGGAAGGAACGTTTGGTACCTGTGCATTAAGCAGAGCTTTATTTAGGAGCACATTCCAACTTGAATAGGAGATTTGTGACAGGTTAAGAAGCTTTTTTCTCACGAACTTCTGTTCTGGTGTAAACCAGCCATTCCGAGAACTTCAGCGTCCTTTAAGGTCTTCCACTTTACCAGGCTGATCATTAAAGAGCAACAGTGCATTTATTCAAATTAAGTCTCGTTACTTCCATGTCATTCATCAGAGCTTCCTTTCATTATTCTGTTAGTTAAATCTCCAACTCCATTTTAGTGTGTTAGTTAAATTATATTAATTTCTTTTTAGTCTTTACCTACCTTTGAATCACTTCTTACTGTAGTCTTTCTCACTGTGTTTTAACTAATCTTGAGGTGATAGTTTTTAGGAAATTTTTATTTTATCTTCATGGAAAACTGACGTAATAGTCCTTCAGAAGCAAGCTGAGGAAAACCTGCCTTTGCATCGTCACACTCTTCTCTTTACACTAGGGAAGTGTTGTTTGAGTTTCAATCTCTGTGTAAATCCCAGCCCCATCAGCACTCACAACTCCTTGTTGTTGCCTTCCAAAGAGGCAGGATTTTACCTGGGAGTAGTTATCTTTCTTACGCAACTCTGGTTCCTTTCCCATCTCATATCCTTGCTTTCCTCCCCTTCTTTGTCAAAATCTCAGGCTAAAATACATCTTTGACGTAGTCACAGCCTTTCCCTAGGTGCTGCAGTCCCTTGGCCCCCAACTGTCATGCTTATTAGGTGGAGACCCGGGATTCACTTTGTTAGGATAAGGCTTTAAACTGCTCCTCTGTGACTGAAAAGACTGACTTTGGTTTAGAACCGTTCTTCCTCAGGGACCATGGCAGAGTTAAGTAATGGGCAGCCGGTGGTTCCAAGAAACACACTTCTTTTAGAATTAAATTGCAGAAAATGATAAAAAATAAGCAATCTGTAAAGCAAGCAGGCTTTTGACCCTGTATCTAATGCAGTCCTGCGTGACGCCCATTTTCTGTGTCTCTTACAAATGAGTTAGAAAGGCTTCCTCTGTGGAATAGAATCATGTCTAAGATTTGGGGTGTTTTTTCAGTAGCTTGTGGTTTTGTCTAGTTCAGCTGGTGATTTGTGTTTTTGTAAAAATCTCAAGGGTGGTTTGCATAGTGTTAGGCCTTCTTTGGAGCTGGTTTTGATTTGACTTCCAGTCTTTACCTTGGCTGCTGCATTAATGGCTTTAAAGAAATGAGGAAAAACGTATGAGGAAACTCCTTTTGCCTGACAGAGCTGGCCAGTTATCAGAATTTCAACATTTGAATAGCAAGTGAGATACTACTTTAAAAAAGAAGCTGCAAAAATGCACTTGGCACATTTCATCTTGAAATAAACTCAAGCAAGTTCATTTAAATACATTCATCTCATATTTTTACTTTGTTTCCTGGAAGGTATACTGTGGTATGTCAAGTGCATCATATGATAACATACCTGATTCTCACATAATATAACGTATAATAATATATTATATATTATTATAATAATAGAATATAATTGAAACACTTTTGAAGATACTTTTGATTAGCGCCTGTTTCATTGCAACACAAACAAGGAGATGCTTTTAACAAAGAAGTAAGCTGTTGCAATTTTCTTTAAGTAGTAGCTGCGTTTAATGCTTGTTAATATTGTAAAATTTTATTTTTAAGAACTTGATACTTGTAATACGTACTTAATATGTATTTTTTCATTATATGGTCTCACATTATGATTACGGGATTTGATGTGTAATAACAATATAAAGTAATATACAATTACTTGTATATATTACTTACCAAATTTTTAAAAAATGTTAAAAGCCTTATTTAACTGTATGAAGGATTAATGTCACAATTTTGCCACTGATGTAACATGTGCCGGAATAGTTGTAATAATTACATCAAAAGCTGCTTGGAGAAACAAAACAACCTGCGCTTGTGTTTGAAGGGAGACTGAAGCGCTCAGGTGCTGTGCAGAGTGATGCTTTGCAAGGCTAGATCATCTCGAGGTTCCTGAAGACCAGAAATCCTGCCCTTCTGTGCACGTGCAGACTGTGCAGCATTGCCCAAAGCTGCAACACATTCAGGATGTGTCAAACCAATGGTGTTGATGATCTGAACACGCACAGATTATGCGCAATTCATGTCAGACATTGAATTTACCATGTATGTGCTCCAGGGCACACTTACTTGTATTTTTGTCCTGGAAAGCCTGGTGGACACGAGTCCAAGTGCATTAGAATGCTTGCAGTAGATTCCAGGGGCTATTTTGATGTAGCTTGTCTTCATATCCTCTTACAAGTTTCTAATTAGCTGTGCATCTCAACAGGTGGAGAGGCTTTCCGGTGCATTCATTTACCTTTTTCTTTTGCTTTTTAAGTGCATGTACATGCACATTTCTGTATTGGCAGCAAAGCGTTAGGGCTATTGGTATTTTGCCCAGCAAAGAAAGAAAGAAATTATACATGATATTCTTGAATTTATTTTCTTGGTAAGGTCCAATGTTGTGTTGCTTGGTATGATGAGTACTTATCTAAACTGGAAACCCACAAAATGAGAAGCAGAAAAGCAGGTGCATTGCAGAGAATTTTGGTAAGTGCCAAGTGCGGGCCTCCTGCTTATGTGGTGTAGGAATTATGCCAAAGAAGCATGGGTAGTGGCTTGCAACTGAAGAGTCAACCACGTGAAGTCATCTGGCACTTAGAATATAAAGGTAATATAAAGGTGAAGAACAGATCCCTTAGATTTTAAAGCAGCGGATGACAAAATACCTTTGATTCTTAAGCAGAAACCTACTCCAGCCAGTTGCTAGCATTCTTTCTTCAGTGGCACCTGCACTCAGTGTTAGTTCAGAAGGCAATGATTCAAATGGGAGTCCCCATTTTTATGGGAAAAGACGAGATGCGAGGTTAGAAAGGGCTGGATTCTATTCCTGGCTGTGTCATAGTTTCTTGGGTTTTGGTTGGTTTTTTAATGAGGTTTTGACACATCAGTTAAACTCTTTCCAGCAAATGGATTTGCAACCCTTAATGAAATAAAGGTCTCCTAATGAAAGGCACTATAGAAGGGCCAAGTGTTATTGCTCAACTACTTCAAATTGAGAGAATTTCGTAAGATTACATATGGCAGACCTGTCAGAGTTTTGTTTATTTACGTTAACTTGAAGATAAGTGCAGTAGATTCCAATTTCCAGACAAAGCATTCACCTTTGTGGTTACCTGAAAGTATGCAAATTGGCATATCTTAATAAATTTCCACCTGTCAGCTGACATACAGTAACCAACTGTATGTTACAGCTTTCTCTACCTGCACAACAATGTGATTATGCGAGGTCCCTTTTAGGTAAACTTTATAGATAAAGGTGGTTGATGTTAACCAGTTGTGCTATGCATTCTGAGTGAGTTGTAGCACGCACACACAATGTTTTCTCAAATCAGAGCTGACAGGTGGTAAGTCTGAGATGTGATAATACCTGTCTAAATAAGTGTGGAATATGCATAAAAGCCAGGATTAAATCTTTGTGTTGAATATGCTACAGAGCTGATTTTTTTCAAGTTACATGGACATACTTTTTATTTCTATCCCAACCATTTTAAAAAAAAAAAATCTCATTACCTGTCTATTCCCACCAGGAACATTGCTTGGCAAAGTCAAAAGTGATCGAGCCAGTTACAATACTCACAAATACTGTGAGTAAGAATGATTAGGAATACAGATGCGTACCTGTGGAGTTGCACCATCTAATTTAAATCTTCGGCTTTCCAGGTGCCGTTGACCCAGACACCACCACACCATTTGTGGCCTGTTGTTGGTTTATGAAGCCAAAGAAACATACTTACAGAAATGGATAGCAGTGACTCATAAGCACTCTGCTTTATAATTGATAATCTAATTTTTCAGTGCCCTGAAGAGAGATGGCTAATGGGTATTTTGAGCCCAACAGCAAATTGGAGATTGTTAGGAACAGCAGGTATTTTAGCTTCAGCAGATCTGTAACACACTATTTTTTCTACAGTTTCTACTAGTCAGTACAGTTTCAGTAACGCAAAACACATCTCTGTGTAGGTGTCTTCTGTACAGTTTCTGAAACAGAATCCCTGGCTTATTGCCGAGTACTTTTTGTGATTCTTTAGGAATAAAGAAAAAAAATACAAACAAGCAAAAACCCCAAGCAAAGAGAGCCCTTAACTGCAAACATCAGCGATCTCCAGAAGAGTCACGCTTTTTGCTATGCCATATAATGAGTCTGATAATCCTACCTCAAGGCTGCTGATGTACTTGGGTACCATATGGAGCTGGATGGTACTTCTCTTCATTCTAGTTAGCAGTTAGAGGAAAACTTAATCTGCATGTTTATGTGTCCAAAGCTTTTCCCATTCCAGGAAGCAGATTTTCCTGGCCAGCTACAATCTTTTGAAGGTGTCTGGCCGTAAGTACAGTGATCTAGTAGCAGGACTGGAACACAAGAGCCCAGGTATATGTTGTTTAATTGGATCGGTATTGATATCCTGACATTTGTCTACAGAGCATATTCCTGTTTTAATCCATCACCTTGCTGATGCTCATTTACCTTGGCATTTGGAAAGGCTTCTTCTCAGATAACATCACAATTAAAGAATGAGTTCTGAAATTGAACTAGCCTTAGTGGAAACGGGTAGAAGGCACGTAAAACCATTTCATTTATTAGTACAGGATGCCGTTTAAAAGAAAAGTTAGAGATGGCTTTCCAAAGCTTGCCATTTCTAATTAGGTTCAGTATGATTCAGACTTCAGTCTCCTGGCTTGCATTGTCATAGAAACTTGAACTGAAATTACAGCCCCGTAATACCCCCATAGGGACTAATGTATCTTTTCTGCAGTTACTGGCTGTATTAATATTGTCTAAGTGTATCCTTATTGGCCTGTATAGGTGGTGCTAGTGAGTTAGTGACACTTCTCTAACACGACTGTTGGAATTTCAACAAAATTTTAGTGCCTAAATAGTAACAGAAAATGTGGCATTCTGAACTTAGATGTTGCTCTGTCGTCTTAGCGCAACCGGTTGATTAAGTCCTCTATTTTGTTTTGAGCAGGCTTTGGTAGAAATAACATTGACTGCAAGAGGGAATGTTGTTTTTCATAGAAATAGTTCTTAAGCTCATAGAAACAGCCCACTATGTGTTCAGCCGCTTACTGGGAATCTGCTTGATAGCAATTGACCAGAACGTACAAAATTCTCGGTGGTGTAGCCTTGTCTGTCTTCATGGAGAAATGCAAGACTGTCTTCATACGAACACAGTTGTGTGCCGTGACCAGCTTTCCCTGTGATTAAAGAAGGCCAACCAGAGGCTGGTTTATGGTTTGATCTGAGTGTAAGTTAAAGTAACAGTAACAGTTGGTCAACTCACAGATCCGATCTTCTCATAGATAGACAGAGATGTGTGATCTCTTGTATTTTCAGGAATGGTTTTATTTGTAGATCTTTTACTCATTGCATTTGAAGAAATGAATTATTTAGAAAAGACAATGTTTGCAAGTTCCTAGTTTGTTTTAAAAATACTCCGAGAAGTGGAATTGACACTGGCAATAGTCTTGCTTTGAGAAGAATGTTGGACTAGGTGACCTCTGGAGGCCCCTTTTCGCTAACGTTTCTATGCCTGTTCACAGCTCTTCGCTGAGAACATGCGGGCTGCTGTAAGTTTCTCAGTTGTCTAATTGCCTTATTCTAAACCCAAATTCTTTCCAGTCACAAATGAAATGGGATTCTGTACAGGCTTTTTCTGAGTGTTAGGTCCTTGTAGATATTGACTAGTGGCAGGCATTACCCCTTATTTCTATTATAAATATAGTCTTCTAATCAGTCATTTCAGATGAAGTAAAGACAGGTAAGAAAGTGCAGTTCCAGACTGAGTAATTCTGACTGCTTAGTAAAGGGCAAGCAAATACTTCGGTGAGGAACACCATTAGAAATACACATTATCATAGCTACAAAATAAAGTATAAAATGTATTCCCGTACTTTTATGCCTTACATTGGCTCCGCATACTGAACTACCAATCTTTCTTTACCGCTGTCTGACAGCAGCCATATGCAGAGCACAAGTCTGAAAATGAAAATCAGGAAAAGAGCAAGTGAGAAACAGGGAAAAATCTTAAGGGCTGAATATGCACATTTTGATAGGAAATGTAATTTCCTTGGTAGAATTTTGAATTCCGAGGACCAGCTCATAATACCTCTACTCAGACACATTGAGCAAAGTGCTGTCCGTCACAGGAAGTCATAATCTGACTCTTAGTGATTTTGCCCTGTGTCAAATAGGGGTTGAATTGCTAGAATTCTTTGGCAATTTTGCCCTCGTTCAACTTTTGCAAAACAAGGCATCAGCTCCCAAGAAGGATGCCCTCATGTTTCTCATCTGCTTCGGGTGCCCTCTTCATTCAGTTTACAACCTCTCAAGCACTAACAGAACGTACAAAAAATAACCCCCTTCTCTCTGCTTTCTGGGCTGTGATTACAGATCCCTCCTACACTGTGTACACTAGGCAGCATAGCATTGGAAAGGGAAGATAAAGAGTGCTTGAGTGATGCGAAGAGCCAGTTAACTACAGGTCACAAGCCTATCCAGATGTACTTGAACAGATAACAGTCGTAAACAGATTTTTCTGAAATCTCCTAACTGATGACATGTCTAAGGTAGGAAAGTCAGTCGATTGCAGTGTCCTAAGCATCAGTAAATTCTCTGCTGCCTCAATTGTCCTTTGGCAGTGCTTGATGAAAAATACACATGCACATTCATTTCAGTTTTGGAAAGAAGATTGCACAATTCTTCCCCATGTATTTGCCCACCCTTCTCCCAGAGTTAATTAAAAACTGCAAGCCAGAAGCACTCGCTAAGTCAGAGAAGCATTTACCAACTTTCAGAGCTTCGTATGCTGCTGGCCAGCAACTCCAGCTGAAAGGTGACGCTTTGGAAGCAACTAAAGCAGTGGTAAGTTTGGACACTGCAACAATTTTGAATTGTTGTCCTGATTAAGAGGGAGCCTTCTGGGTAGAAATGGGCACAGCATTCAGAGTGTATAATCTAGTAGATTAATTAGGGCCTTTTTTCCCCACAATTGTGAATTAAGGAAAATAAGCAAATTCTGTCTGCATGTCATGTTTTCATGGATACTGTAATGCTCCACCTCCAGATGCAGAGAAAGCCTGCAGCTCCTCTTTGCTCCAGGTGGCTCCCTTGGGTGTACAGGTTTGGAATGCACTTTCCCTGGGCTGTGCCTGTGGGAAGGGGTGTGTTTGGGGCAGCTCTGCTCTCTGCAAAGCCCCTGCAACAGGAATAGCTTGGCTGCTGGAAATTGTGCTGGATTTTTCATCCAGTGCTGGACTGTTCATAAAAGTTGGTAGATTTTTTTCATCCTGTGGCTGTGAAGGCTGTTACACTACTAATATTTCAAAAGCAGTGGTTGCTTTTGGTTTTCCTAGATTCTTTAGACAGCTAAGCATCTATAGTAAGGTAGCATACTTCAGATCATCCTCTTCGATCTTCACTGTGCTTTGTCAGGCAGTCCAGCAATGGCTGGTACAGACAAGTCCACAAAATAACCATTTCTCAGTTAATTTTATTCACCCCACGCTTGTAAACGTATATTAGCAGAGGGAAGAATCTGTCCTGTCATTTGCATTTATTGTGTGTATTGAGTTTTAATTTACTTTCTGTTGGTATTCAGGTCACCGAAATACGCTGTTATGTTTCTTGTTCTATTTTCCTTCCTATAAAAATAAATGTCAGGATGATAATTTGAATAATCTTTTTCTTTTTTTTCTGAAAGGGTAGGTACTTTCCTTTCTGTAGTCTCCTGTGTGCCTTCTTTCTGTTTAATGTAACCTTTCATAGATTAAAAAAGCAATGATGTTAATAGAATTGCATAATTGTCAACAGATAATGTTCTCCCTGTGAAATATAGCTATTGAGGCTTAGCGAAAGCATTTACAGCAAACAAGCATGCAGAAACAAAACAAAGATGTTTATTTCAAAGTGACACATCTTTGCCATCATTGGCATCTAAATCCTCAGATGCGTCATTCAGTTACTGCGGGGCTGGGACCCCAGCATTCCCAGTGCAGCTCTTATTACTGGTAGGTGTGATGACTTCCATCAAGTGGAGGAAGCCCCAGTCGTGCCAGAGAGAAGCGGGAATTTCAGAATTCAGACCCAGATCCAGCCTTTCCCGGAGATCCAAGGATGTCCGGAGGCTTGATTCTAGTGGCTGCCTTTTATCTTCATTTCATACCAGTTTTCTCTTGTGCCAATGCAATTACGCAGTGGGGAAAAAAAAAGGACAAAATGGGCTCACACCTCATCACTGCAAAAAATCCATCTGATGCACAAACTAAAGGGTTAGATTACAAAGGTAGTGGGAATGGCGACCAGTCACTGCCAACTTAATTTCTGAATGTTAAGTACGGAGTGGTAGTGGACGATGAAAGTAAATTGCACAGTATATATAAAAATATTTTGCTAATGGATATTGGTAGCGACAGTGGAAAGGTCTGTTTAGAACTGAGCAGATGACTAACAGCATGGAACAGTGTTGTCTGTAAGGAGAGGAAACATAGGAAGGTAAAGGCTGTACATTTCTGGAAAGCCAAGGAACCAGCATGTTGTTCTCAGAAATAATAAAAGGAAAAATAGCAAAGTATTGCCTTTCAAAATGAAAGACAAATTTTACTTTTCTTTTAGCTGCAAACCTAGATTTCTCCTTTCTGGATCAAAATATAGCTGAGTATCTAGTTGACAGACAATGCAAGTTACTGCCACTAGGAAAGCAACAATTTAAAGTATGAAAGTATGTATTTTATATAAAGGTACTTTTAATAACGCAGAAATACCTAAATCTCAGAAAAACTGTTTCAGTTTCCTGTTGACAGTTTCAAGACTGAAACCATGAAATGGACCATGAAGTGGTTAATGGGCTGCTTCTCTTGTGTCTTATGTGGTCACATTTGAGACACACTGCCCAAATGACATTAAGAAGTTTGAGTTGGAAATACATGGACAATAACACATGGTGGTGTGCAGGACCGTCACCATCTCATTGTGCACAGCCCCTGAATCCATGAAGGTGGGGCTCTGAACCCTTGAGCTGGCTGAAAGTCAATGAAAGCTCTGCTCCTACCTTGGGCACCTCTGAATCAGGTAATTGAAAACTGAGTTTTGACTTTGGGTGTGATTGAGGAAAGGGCCTTAAGCAAGTGCTGAAGCTTAAGCATGTGCTTAATGTGCCCCTTCACAGACAGGGAAGATTTCCTGAGCTGCAGTCTCTCCTGACTGACTGGTGCTTGGAGTGAATGCCAGTTGCAAACAGATGTGCCAGCTGTGATCTGAGCCAAACGCATGCTGGTAGTTTGAAATGAGGAAGACACCTAGCTCCTTCTCTGGAAGAGTAACACAGAGATGTTATAACCTGGGTTATTAAACTGTGACATACTTTGAGGAAAGAGTTTTTGAATTGGATTTTGATTTAAAATACTCTCTCTAATGCAAGATATTTTTAAAAAGTAATAAAGCTGATCCTTTATTCAGCTGCGCCCATGCTATAAGTGTATGTATAATCAGCTTTCTTTCAGGAGGGTTAGATTTGGGTGTATGGAAAAGTTTTGTGCTCTTATGAAAACGGTAGGATGAATGTGTGATGTATTCAGCATTCACTGAACTTTCTTGGTCTCATTCCATACTTTTGCTGTCAAGAAGCAAGTGCTGGATGTGATGCCACTGCCTTATAGTGCTTGTATTGCAAGAGCAAGCTGTGTTAATGCTCCCACTAGAGGGACTTGGCTGTATTTTTCAGTGGAAAGGCTTAACATCCAGAACTACTTGCAGTCCTCTGAACAGATTCTGTAGAAATAGCATTGTGGTATTTAAAGCAGTTGGCAAATCGTGTACCTGTGTCTCTAGAAGCGGAGAAAAGGGAATTTGGCGACGTACTTCAGCAGCCCGGCAGCATTGTTCAGAAGTTGCAGCTGCTGAAAGGCAGGGGTGTGGAGGGGCGTGTGCGTGCCTGAAGAGCATCCAGTGGTACAAGGCAGTTACTGACACACTAGTGCTGCCTTAAAAGAGTCTAGTGTGCTTCAGTAAATAAACTCAATCTCAAATGCAAGTTTCCAACTGCACTAGAGAAGGATGGTTGTGCACGTACTAGAAGGGACGATGTTAAGTGCAAGGGTTGTCCCCCCAGCTTGTATTAGGAGAATCTGAAATTTCAGACAAAGCCTAACAATAATGATATGAGGTTGCATGAAGGTTAATGTTGTTTAGGCAGATGGTGAATTGCAGATTCAACCTGTTGTCACAATAATGAATGCTTTTGAAAAGACGTTCATGTGGCAAACGGGAGCAAAATAAAATGAAATGCACACATGCATGCACACACAAATTTAACATTCCTGGCTACGACTCATATATGCACATATATATATGTACTTTTCTAAGGTTCCTGTATTGACCCACTGCCCCAAATCAATATGAGAAGCAGGACTATAGATTCAAAAGAGCACACCGTTAATACTGAGCTGCCATAATTTTGCCTGACAGCAATGACAGAAGCATTTTATCTGAGTCAGGCAGAATTTTATAGCCCTATTAGATGTAATTTCCACCCTCCTCCACCACGTGCATTTTCTACCCTTCCCTTTTTTCCATTTTACTGCATTATAGCAAAGTAGCCCACAAAATAAGTCCATTTTACTGGGACCTGGAGTATTCAGCCAAGTGTTTCTCCATTGCTGTGAGCTCTATAGTTCTTTGCTCCTTGGGAACCATCTTAGAAAATGGAGTGGCTTTAGAGAAAGATGAGAATGAAGTTCTATCTTCCCACTCAGTCAGGTGTTTAGTCAAAATAGTGCAGACTTAGAGCTTCATGTTTTATTGAAAATCCCTTTGAAAATATGTGAGCGGATTCCCTCCAGCTGCAAATCGATTGAGGTCAAAGCATCTGCGGGGATTTGTTCAAGCTAAATAAAAACAATATGGGAGGTTAGCCATACCAATGATATTAAATCATTTTGCTTATTATGGCGAACACTGCTTTTGAAAACGATTCCCAATGAGACGTACTTGGTAAGTATTCATCCAAATTATCTGGGCTGGTTGTCAGCACCTGCTTCATGACGTTATACGCTGGAGTTCTTGGTGAGATTTTTCACTTTTAAGCTTGATAAACCAAGGGAAAAAACGGTCATTCTTTTGTCATACTTGGACATTTCTGGATTAAGATCAGGGGTCCGTTAAAGTCAATGACAGAACAACTGAGATCAACATAAATGGGCAGAAAGGGACATAGCCCACTGCTTCACAATTTATATTGTACATGAAATCAAAAGGAGATTTAGGATCCTTGGAGCTTTTTCAGACTGTATCAGTTGAATATGGCCCTGTCATGCCTATATTTTCTACACCTTTCACTTACAATAAAAGACTCAGGGACATCATTAATGAATGTACAGGAATCGCGTAGAAAATGCTCTCTGTATTTGTACAAACCCACCAATCCATAGCTGAAGAAAAACATCTATTGCTGTAGACAGAGGCAAAGAAAAGATATAGAGGAAGGCAAAACTCTTAATAAAGGGATTTTTTGCAGGGATTCCAACTCTGTCAGGCAGGGTTATGTGTCTACTGCAGAGGTAATTCTCCATTTGGGCTTTTAACAGATTTTAGGTTTTGTTTACTATTCTTGCAACAGTTCAATGTCAAAATTAAAAATAATTAGCCCTCCTTCCAATAGCCATTAAAAAAGCTTTACTTTTTTCTACCCATTCTTTCTGAATCTGCCCATGAGGAGTTGTCATTTTCTATCATTTCCATTTTCTCCAAACTGTGTATTCGTCTCTTCTGACATATGCATTTCTCCATTATATTTTTAACCTCACTGTGATTATCTTTTGCCTGGTTACTTACCTGATTGGTTTCAGCTGTATCCTGAGGGGAAATGCCAGAACTAAACCAGCAGTGTCACTAGATAATGTCTTGAAATTGGTAAGCTAGAGATAGCTGACAGGGACCCATCAGGCTCCTTTGAAGAATGACTGTTGCGATAATCAGTGGAGGCTGAAAAAGATTTGTTTGTTTATTTATTTTAATTTTCCCCTGATTTATTCCTTCAGCATGGTATCAGCTCTCTGTGTGTAATCATGCTTGCAGAAAAAATTGCTCAGAATCTCAGAACACGCTATTCAATGCTGTATTTTTGCCTAAAGGTTTCCAGAATAAAATACATGAATAGTGGTAGTGACTGTGAGTTGTACTAGTGTCTGAGAATGCCAGATCGGGAACCTGGGCCTTTTGCGCTCTGTAACACGACACAAAAAAGACCTTTTCATCTCCTCCTTTCTATTTTATCAGGGAAACAGGCTGCGATAAACAGAAATAGCAATAGTTACATTTAAACTCTCAGCTGTCTACTTTCCAGCTACAAATATTTACCTCCAGAACAATCCAAATGTGTGGTGAATTGGAGAATCAAAGGTATGTTAGCTATGTAGACACAACTGCTTAATTTCAGAGAGCAAAGTAAACAACCTGGAATGAAATTTTGGGGAAGGAAAAAGTATTTGAATTGCTCAGCCTCATTAGCAGACTACTGCACTAACCCTTTTTCTCTGAAATCCTTGCTTCTGTAATTAATCACACCTTTTGTAAGGGGATTTCTGATATTTATACAGGTACAGCTGTGACAAGCAAGATATCTTTCAGCTCTTGTGCATTTTGAGTGGTACACGTCTAGTAGGCACGGACAGGAAGAATGGCAGAGATGTTTCTAGCTTCCTCAGTGACTCCTGGCAATGGTCTTTGCATAGCTCTCTGACAGTACATCCTGCTTTGCTCCCCAGTGGTATGGAGTTTTGTGAAGAACCCTTATTAGAAAACTGTAGGTAGTAACCTTTAAGGTCAATTTTATTTTCAGGCACGGTGTCAAGTAACAGGGCCAGCCTTTTATGGCTGTTTGACAAAGAATGATTATGCTACACAGGTCACCTAGTGGTGGATGACACGAGTGTGTCCCAGTGCTGGAAAAGTAGCCATTGTCTCGTTTATGTTGGCCTGGAAGTATTGATCTTTTTCTTAGTAACACAGCTGCACACCACCGCAGGAATGCTGCTCTTCAGTTGGAGACAGACCTGAGACAGCAGTCCTGCACTACTTCCCTGGCCCTTGGACGAGGGCTGTAGCGCTGCCTCTTTCACCGCATCGTTCAGTGCTTGGCAGATCCAGAAGCTCCTATAAAATCCTTGCTCTTTGCAGACTTGGCTTTGTAAGATTTTGCCTGCCGGTGCCAGACACTTCAATTTTAAATACTCTTTTTAGTAGGGATGCCCAACACAGATCGGGCTTTGCCTAGTAATACAGACTTTGGAGTGCATGCACTTGCTTCTAAATCTAGCTTTGTTTTGGCTCAACCGACAGTGCTTTATTTGGGTTGGTGTAACAAAAGGAAGAACAAAAGCGCATATAGCTTAGAGTGCATTGTCACGCATTTTTACTCTGCATCAAAACAAAGAGGAGAGAGAGAGAGAACAGGGCTGTGATGGAGATTATCATCATTCTTTTGAGACGCGATGGTATTTTCCCAAGGAGTCAATGACATTTCTTAATTATCCTCTTCATGGGTAGCCATGTGTAGAGATTACCAGAGGCTCAGCAGAGCATTGTTCTGCAGAAGCCTTGGAGAATGATAATGCTGACAGTACAACGCTTTGCTGTCCAACGCTCTTCTCCTTTTTCTCGCTCTTCATTACACCAGCTAATTACTTCTACTACTGGTGGTTGTGCAGCATTGCTTATCCCATATAACCCCAGCAGCCCTCCACTGTCAGTGTAATTTACAGTAATAGCATAATGCTCTCTTACTGCTCAAACTTGGCCCACGTGGAATTAAAAGGCGCCGTTCTTTTATCAAGCTCAGCTGCCAGAGTGAGTGGCAACCTGCACTCGTAACTGGGAAAAATATATGAACATCAGTTAATACTGGTGACTCCTTCAAGTTGCGATGTACCGAAAAGATCTTCAAGGAATTTGAGTTCTGTCTCTGCCTTGAAATATATGTATGTATTGGTTCATTTCTGCTCTCAGCTGTTCTCCATGTCAGCAGTAGAGTAAGAATAGGCAATTTTTTTGATTTCCCACTCCCTCAGCTTCATTTCCTAGAAGAAAAGCTAGGTACAACATGCAGGTGTTGCAGATACCTGTTTTTTTCAATTATGTATATATTTTTCTCTCTAAAGTAGTTACGTGCACAGATATGTTTTTACCATACATATTATATATATATTTTATATAACAGAAAGTTACCGGGCAACTAATTTCTCTTTGTGTCTTTGAAAAGCTCTCTTCCCCCCTGCCTCCCTGTTCCACAGATACATCTATCTGTGCCTGTGTGTGTTCAGAGAATGAAAATAAATTCTACTGCTGTCTAGCAATATATTCATATTTTGACTCCATTGACGAAACACAGTGATGTTATCATGTGATTTTAAACATTCAGTTGATAAAAAGGCTGAAAATTAGTATCAAGACTTTGCGAAATATGGTTGATTCTGGGTGTATAACAGAAAAACTGAAAATAGACTTACATTGAGCAGTGGTCTTAACAGCTTCGTAGTTGCAGACATAAAACCAGGGTCTTAAAAGTTTGGCAGTTGTAGCATTCTCCATCAGAGTCATTCAGACACTTATTAATAGAAGAATAATTTTGAATATGTGAAAAACCAAGTCTTCCTTCTTGGTTTAAATAAACTTAAACCAGAGTGATTTTGTAACAGATTTATTACAAAAAATACATAGTATATAAATACTAAAATATTTACATAACAGGGTATAATTATATATATGTACTTACAAACTAAATATAAAATGGCAAAATTGTTTATTGAATGTATTCACTGCTTAGGACTGTGTTTAGGTAGCCTGTGATCCTTTTCTGAAGGTGGTCTTGTAAATCTGTGGTGCCGAAGTTTGCTTTACAGTTAAGTCAGCAGTCTCTGTCCTGCCGTTCTTGAAGACGTGAATGGCCTCTGCCCCTCCACCTTACAGTCCAATAGATTTCAGGACATACTCCCCTTTCCTAACATATTGAGATGTTTGTATTCACATGCTAATCGGATATATTAATAAATATAGGGGCATAAATCAAGGCATATTTGATTTATTTAGAGTATCCTGCCATGCTGAGATAGTTTTGCAGTCCTGTTGATGACTGACAGAAGGTCAGTGCTGTGGGAATCCAAGTCCTTCCCTTCAGTAAGTGGTACCATAGATGCAAACTCCCTTTGCAAGGAAGCCAACATCCTTTGTTGCCATCAAAATCCCTATGATTCCTGAAGAGCTGTGACTCGTTTCAGACTGACTTCAACCAGAAACATCTCTGTCTTGTATGAGCTTCATCCTCATAAATCCAGTCTGAATTTGGCCTGTTAGATGCAGTCATGTCCAACCACATGGCTCACAAACACAGCCGATGACAGGTCCCTTTTAATCATCCGGATGCTGCTGGAGTAAGAAATGAAATACAAGCCCTCTCACATTTCCCTCCTCAGAGCCTGGACCATGTGGTGTGTGAGTTGCTGAAGCGTAACTCAACTCTGCTGCATTTTCATTACCAGAATACAACGCTGCACTCTTCCTAAACTGGGAAGAAGGGTTATTACTTTGATCTCCAAAGAGACAATCAGCTGAACATGATCACAACTGACGTGTGAGCAATGCAGAGGAGCGGAAATGGCTGGGAAGTTCTTTGCTTTCTGTGTCTGCTGTTGATACCCTTCTGTAAGAGTGAAAAGCCAGAAGATTTGGCTGGCTCCCCATCATGCCTGGCCATTTCTCATTGGCAGTGGTCTGAGAGCACCACTTTGTTCCTGACCTCTCTTGCCAGATGGAAATGTGTTGTGGCTGCTTCTCTGTGACAGCATTTCACCTTTCTCAAGCTTGTTGTTACTGGCCTAGAGACAGTGACTCCAACTTCTAAATGCAGGTTGACCTGTTGCTTGGCCCTTTTATGATACAGCTTTCTCCCACTAACTTTACCCCACGTATCTACTTTTTGAGTTTATTAATGAATGATCAGTTGGACATGTAACTTTTAAAGCATTCTGTAAAAACTCTGCTCTGTAAGGAGTGGCATATCTAATGGAAGAAAGACCTGGGAATAAGTCATTACTGGGCTTTGCAGTCGTGGTGTTAGAGAGTTAACTGCCCTTACACTTGCCTGAGGCTCTAATAAGCAAACTTGGTGGTAATGAGTGATTTCATGGGGACTACTGCTTAATTCTAAAACATGAAGGCTATATAAACAGCTCTGCAGTTCATTACAAAGTCAAATGCGTTTTGGCATTTACAATGGACAGAGGTGACTGTGAGATTTAAGTGTTTCTATTTATTTCAACCAAATATGCTGTATATAGCAAGATGAAGGAACATTAAATGATTGAAACACAGGATTCATCTTGGACGATGTTTATTTGGTGCCTGGGCTTTTGTAGTGTGCTGTTTAGTTCTGTTTGTTTTGTTTTGTTTTTTAATCTGATGGCCATGAGGAGAACAGTGGAGTCAGGCAGGAAGAGAATAGCCCTATTCCCTAAAGTAAAAATTTGAAGCAATACATCTGTTTGAAGAGGAATTTGAATACACTGCCACTTAGTAAAGTGTTAGAGGAAATAACAAACAAAAAGAGGAAGAAGTTTACAGTCTAATTCATAATTGAAGTCCCCTGAAAATAGCGTAAGCCTCCTGTTAAATACTGTTGAGTTGGTGAGTGTGCTGTGAAAGCAGATAGTTATTAAAAAGGAAATTACAGTCTAAATCAAAAGCGAGGATCACATTATTTATTTACTTGCTGTAGAGGCAGTTTTGCAGAATTGTACAGTCAGTCCCAGAGGGGTTTTCCGTAAAGCTGCTCTTTTCATCGGCCTAAACTGCAGCAACGAAGCCTGGGGAATGCTTGCATGTGTGTCTGCATGTGCGTGCCTGACTATGGAGAGTGGGGCAGGGTGAGTCACATCACGGCATATAAAGCTGTGCAGGTTCCCAAAGATTACAGGAGGATGTTAGAAAATGTAACTCATGTCGAGGCCTATAGCTCTCTTGCCCCTGCTTAGTTAATGGAGAAATGCAATACTTTCAGAGAGGGAGTAAGAACATAGAAAATAGAGGTGAGCTCTGAGCAGTCCTTTGAAGTGCCTGTCTGCTGGCTTGGAGGACGCAAAGACAGAGAAACCACCTTAAGACGCTATCGGCATTTGTGAGTGATCTAAGTCGAGGGAAGGCAGAGAACCATATGGTGGAGGTGAGGAATAAGCCATGTTCTCCACGGGCCAGGGATTTCATTCAACATGGCCCAAATACTCCTGTATGGAAGAGGTGGTTTGCGGGGTGCTGAGGGTGAGTGTCTGAGATCACTTGACCATGGGGGATGGTGACATCACGGAAGCGTTGTCTTTGTCAAAACATCATCACCATTGGCACGTTCTGCCATGCGGAACACTCTAGGGAACATCTGCTCTAGAGGAGTGTCCTCTTGGACCACGTTCCAGGGGTCAGACTGGTTCTGACCAGTGAAAGTTATATTAGTATGCAGGGTGATGTTTAAAAGGAATAACTCATATTTTTCCAATGCACTGTTCCTTCTTAGTTTGCATTCTGATTGATTAGTGTGGTGATTTGAGCCCAGCTGACAACAAAGAACCACGTGGCCGCTTGCTCACTCCTTCCCCCCACCTCGGGCTGAGAAGAAAATGAAATGAAACCTGGTGGGTCGGGACAAGGACAGGGAGGGGTCACTCACCGATTGTGGTCACGGGCAAAAAACAGACTTAACTTGGGGAAAAAATTCAGTTTAATCAGTTATCCATCAAAGCAGAGTAGGATAAGGAGACACAAAAAGCCAGATCTTAAAACACAAATAAACACCCTCCCCCCACCCCCCCCTCCTTCCTGGGCTCCAGACCCCTCACTCCCAATGTCTCTCCCTTCTACCCCCTCAGCAGCGCAGGGGACGGGGAATGGGGGTACAGTCAGTTCACCAACGATCGTCTCTGCCGCTCCTTCCCCCTCAGGCGGGGAGGGCTCCTTCCAGGCTTCCCCTGCTCCAGCACAGGGTCCCTCCCACGGCAGACAGTCCCTCATGAACGCCTCTGATGTGAGTCCTTCCCGCACAGGGCAGCCCCTCAGGAACGCACCGACCCAGCACAGGCTTCCTGCAGAGTCACAGCCTGCTTCAGGAGTAGGCACCTACTCTGGCGTGGGGTCTTCCACGGGCTGCAAGTCCCTCTCTGCTCCACTGTGGTCCTTCACGGGCTGCAGATCCATCTCTGCCTTGCCGTGGTCCTCCGCGGGCTGCTCCACAGTCATCCTCCATGGGCTGAAGGGGGACAGCCTGCCCTGGGATCTCCGCTCCAGCGTGACTTCCTCCCCATTCCTTCCTCATTGACTCCAGGTATCTGCATAGGTATTTTCCTCCCATCCCCCTCCTTCCTCTACTGCAGGTCTCAATACCTGTTTTTTTCTCTAAATGGCCCGGCCTCAGCCCAAAGTGGGGCCACCTTGGAGCTGGGGCAGCTCCTTAGAGGGGCCACCCAACATTGTAGCCCCTGCCCCTGGCAAAGCAAAGCCCCACCACACAGACCCAACACACTTAGTTTTGCTATAGTTCATGCATTAATTATTTAATCTCCTGGCAAAGGAAACACCACCACGGTAGAACAGCAGGGCAGAAAGAGAGAACATGGCACATTAGCAAAAATGAGCAGGGTAAGAATGAACAGTGGATGGAAGCTGTGGAGTTTAGTTTAGTGATGTGCAGTAAAAGGCGTGTGCTGGGTCACCTACTGTAGTTAGGTCTTTCAGGCTGGGCGAAGAGTGAAAATTCCTGTTCCCTCCCCTATTCCAAGTCATTCTGCAGTGCTGCTAAAGCTCTCTTTAATGGAAATACAAGGGTCTTGTTTAGAACTTTGAAATGTGAAGCTTTACATCTTTTCTCTTTCTCAAGCGTTTCATTAGTAGCTTAAACTCTTGATGAATTAAAGGACTCTTCTTCCTACTGCCTTTGAAGACTTTTGATAGATGAACCTCATGAGAAGGTGCCTGGGGTGAGAAGATGCCAGGGCTTTGGCAGCCCACGTCAGTGTGGTCAGTGTGGCCGTCCTGCAGTGCAGCTGCAGGGGTTTGGTGGAGAAGCAGAGACCTGGCCGTAATGTTTCTGTCTGTAGTTAAAAGATGCCAGCATAGTCTATTAGCATCACGTGTGTTGTACTCGAGTGGTATGTTGTCTATCTCCAAATTACAGCATGACGATACCTATTAATTTTGTCTGAATTATCATAATCCTCATACATACCCAACTCACCACAACCATGAGACTATAAAATCATTCTTTTTTCTGTTGGTGTTTCTATTCTTGTTTAATTGTTGCACAGTGACTGATTTTAATTGAGGTGTACTCAACACAAAGGAATGCCAATGAGATATTTTCCTTTAAGAATCTGCAAGCCAGCCACATCTCCACTTGATGCTGACTTCTGAAAGTTCTGTCACAACCGCCTTCCCTAAGGAACTCATGCACCTTTAATGAAAGTACTACAACTCTGCAATGCAATCACAGAATGGCAGTGGCTCAAGGGCCCTCTGGAGATCCCCCAGCCCAACCCCCCTGCTAAAGCAGGTGCCCCCAGAGCAGGGGGCACAGGAATGCGTCCAGGTGGGTTTGAATCTCCCCAGAGAAGGAGACTCCACAGCCTCCCTGGGCCAGGGCTCTGTCACGCTCACAGTAAAGAAGTTCTTCCTCATGTTCATGTGGAACTGCCCGTGCTCCAGTTTGTGCCCATTGCCCCTTGTCCTGTCGCTGGGCACCGCTGAAAAGAGTCTGGCCCCGTCCTCTGGACACCCGCCCTTTAGAGATCTCATCTCAGAGCAGGTACAACCCAAAGCCACATCTGTGAATATTACGCAAAGAATAAGATATGTGTTCTTTCCCTTTTTGTTTTGTGTTGGTGCTCTCTGGGTCTGTGCATATGCGTATGTGTGTCTATTAATGTACAGCTCTATGTTTATTAATTTCATCATCTGTGGAGGTGGTATGACCGCTGCCAGAAAGGAACATGAGGATTGCAAAGCCATTCCCATTCTGCACCTTTTATACCAACATAGCACTGGTAATACAGAATGCTTTATGGGAGTAGGAATGATCTGACATCTGCATTCCATTAGGGTGGCNCACTTGATGCTGACTTCTGAAAGTTCTGTCACAACCGCCTTCCCTAAGGAACTCATGCACCTTTAATGAAAGTACTACAACTCTGCAATGCAATCACAGAATGGCAGTGGCTCAAGGGCCCTCTGGAGATCCCCCAGCCCAACCCCCCTGCTAAAGCAGGTGCCCCCAGAGCAGGGGGCACAGGAATGCGTCCAGGTGGGTTTGAATCTCCCCAGAGAAGGAGACTCCACAGCCTCCCTGGGCCAGGGCTCTGTCACGCTCACAGTAAAGAAGTTCTTCCTCATGTTCATGTGGAACTGCCCGTGCTCCAGTTTGTGCCCATTGCCCCTTGTCCTGTCGCTGGGCACCGCTGAAAAGAGTCTGGCCCCGTCCTCTGGACACCCGCCCTTTAGAGATCTCATCTCAGAGCAGGTACAACCCAAAGCCACATCTGTGAATATTACGCAAAGAATAAGATATGTGTTCTTTCCCTTTTTGTTTTGTGTTGGTGCTCTCTGGGTCTGTGCATATGCGTATGTGTGTCTATTAATGTACAGCTCTATGTTTATTAATTTCATCATCTGTGGAGGTGGTATGACCGCTGCCAGAAAGGAACATGAGGATTGCAAAGCCATTCCCATTCTGCACCTTTTATACCAACATAGCACTGGTAATACAGAATGCTTTATGGGAGTAGGAATGATCTGACATCTGCATTCCATTAGGGTGGCAGTTGTCCTTTTGCAGTCTCTTTTGTTGAGCCTTCATCCTGTTAAGTCATAAATGATGCGATGATATAACAGGATAGCTCCTGCCACAGGCAGCAGCCACACAACCATCGGTGTCAACTTTTGGCTTGCTATCTCTTTAGCTTGCCCTGAGTCCTCCTTTTGACTTTTTCAGCAGTTTTACTCTGGGTTTTCAGAGCAAATGACCTGCAGAGGCAGGGCATCTATTTTAAATACAGATCAGAGAGGGCCTGGCTTGGGGTTGATTGTTCATTATCGGTGGTGGTGAATTTGCAGTAAATGGTGAAGCGCTGATACCTTGTCTCATACAACGATCACAGTAAGTTATTAGCGACTGATGGCATCTGACACTGCGCTATGCACTTTCTGAGTTGCCACCACAGCTGCATTTTTTGGATTGCCTCACCTGCTGGGTGATTGGGAAAAGTCTGTGTGTTCCTCCGGAGTTGTGTTGGGCTGGCACTGGTGGAAAAGAAATAAAGGATTGGTTGTGTTTCCTGTGTTCAGTTGTGTGAAGTGCACGTGTCTGGGACGCTTCCACGAGGAATGCAAGAGATCAGTTACATGGATACCAATTAAAGTGGAATTAGACAAACTGAATGGAGTATCAGAGCAGCTATGTTTGTTCCTTTTTTTTTTTCCTTTTTTTTTTTTAATTTAATGAGGCCTAATATGCTCAGCCATCCTGGTGCACAAGACCTTCAGCTAAAACTGTCACCAGTTAATGAGGCTTTTCCAGTGTGCTTAACCTAAGGCATAAAAGAGGAGCACAGATATGTCAGTATTTCCTTGATATGACTGCGAATTCTCTGGATTCATGCGTAAGACACTTTGAGTGCAAGTTGGGAGGATTTTAAATGCAATATATTTTAATGCCTTTTTGTGGTGCATTTATGGCAAACAGAACTTTGACTTTTGGTTTCCTCTCCCCACAAAGATGCCTCCCCCCAGCAAAGCCACCCAGGAGGGAAGGCCCTTGCCTTTATGTGCATTTGCACACGCAGAAGGGCACACGTGAGGCTTGACAGACAGCCTGTCTGCTCCTTCCCTGCAGCTGGGGGAGCGAGTTTACCTTCCAGCTCTCTTCAGTCTCATTACATGCAGGATCAGGTCTGTGCCGTTCCAGACTTCTGCACAGCGGCTTCAGCGGGGTCCTCTGGAGAGCTGTCAGCTTGCTCATATCTGCCAGTCTGGTTGACAATGCAGTACATGAAGTTATGAAGCATAGAGCTCTGTTACCTTAAGAGTTGGGTTTTTTTTCCTATTTCCTTCTCTGTTTTGGTTTTTGTGGGGAAGAATGTTTAGCAGGTTTTTCCTTTTCTTTTTTTTTTTCCCCCCTATTTTTTGCCAGAAGAAATATTTTCTAG
This sequence comes from Steatornis caripensis, assembly GCA_013398225.1. Lineage (NCBI taxonomy): Eukaryota > Metazoa > Chordata > Aves > Caprimulgiformes > Steatornithidae > Steatornis > Steatornis caripensis. The sequence goes on along the minus strand of VZSC01017929.1, from coordinate 376,070 downwards.
GGAAGAACAGCCTTTTTCTTATTTGCTTGCAGGTTCTAAATTACCTAAGGCTTAGAAAATCAAATTGGTTTTAGAAATAAATCCCCTGGTGCATTATCTGTTATTTGCAATATTTCACATATACAAGCTATTCATCTGGTTCTTTTTTAGAAATCTCATTTTTAATCAGTCAGTCAGTATAATTGACCTTCCTAGTCATTTGGTGTATAATAATAACTTCTTACAGGAGACTTCTTTTATCAGTTAATATCATAGACACCCCTTCGGTCCGACAAATAACCATAAAAGCAGACATCCATTGCTCTTTCACACCTAGNCCCCCCTATTTTTTGCCAGAAGAAATATTTTCTAGGGAAGAACAGCCTTTTTCTTATTTGCTTGCAGGTTCTAAATTACCTAAGGCTTAGAAAATCAAATTGGTTTTAGAAATAAATCCCCTGGTGCATTATCTGTTATTTGCAATATTTCACATATACAAGCTATTCATCTGGTTCTTTTTTAGAAATCTCATTTTTAATCAGTCAGTCAGTATAATTGACCTTCCTAGTCATTTGGTGTATAATAATAACTTCTTACAGGAGACTTCTTTTATCAGTTAATATCATAGACACCCCTTCAGTCCGACAAATAACCATAAAAGCAGACATCCATTGCTCTTTCACACCTAGGAAAGTGCTAGTGCTAGCAACCAGACACCTGAAATAATAATAATAATAATAATTATTATTATTATTATTATTATTGTTGTTGTTGTTGTTGTTGTTGTTGTTATTTGGGGAGTATTTCGTGCTTTTCATATGAAATGCTGACTGGCACAATACTCCTTATTGTCAAAATAACCTTATTATTGGAACCTCGTCTCCCCGCTCCATGTCATGGCAGGAATCCCACTCACAACAGGGCATTCTCTGATCCTGTTATGTTGGTTTTTTTCCTAGTCCCACAGGCAAACATTTGATGTTTACTTCTAAAGCTTAGTGTTTTTCAGCAATACTAATTTTTTTTTCCAGCCATTCCTGGTTTTTACCTCAGGGAGGGCTGTGTACATTCCTGTGCATGTTTGTTATTTGCTGCATATTTTATATGTGCAACTAAATAGAATTAATAGCCTTTTGTCTTTCTTTGGGAAGTCTCTTGTCTGCTGTGCATCACTTCAGTTGCTAATAGACATTTATGAAGGTAACGCAAACTCTTGACTAGATGAGTCGTTCTGCAGGGCGTTTTCAAAGTTCAGATGCATGGGACCATAATATCATAATTAAGAAGTGAGGAGAGAAGAAAATTCTTAAATGAAGATGCTGTTAACACCTTGCAGAACTGGCTGCTTAGATTACTCAGATTCATAGAAGCACAACTCAGAAACTGTTTCAGGTTAGTCAGCTGTTCAGGGAGCCTGTTGATAGACCATTTTCTTCCTAGGAAAGGGACAAGCATACCCAATGTAATGCCATTTAAAGGCATTACTGCATTTTTGCGGAAAGTTTATATAGGGGCATATCGGCTAAAAAACCTATGTCTTCTCCTCCAAAGTGTAATTGTGATAATGACCCGATTACCTCAGCCTCTCCTTTTCCTGATTCTGCGAATTGAGGGATTTTGTAAGTGGAAACAGAGCAAAACTTAAATTGCTCAAAAATACAAGGTGAAATCAAGGCCTTGTCAAATCTTACTGAGAAGGAGATGATTGCGTACACCCCAGAAACTGTAGGGGCCCAGTGGAGAAGCAGGCAAAAGGTAAGCCTGGTGGCATTCACAGAGTTAGGGTACCCTGACTCTGTAACCTCAGAGCCAGCTGAGATGAGCTTACGAAGTCGAGGAAGCGACAGACTCACCGTTTCCCTTCTCTTAAGCGCTGAATGAGTTTGTACAGAAGACCTCAGAGTTGCATAATAGCTGCACATGAACTGCTGGGCATAAAACCATTAATATCATTGCAAGCAGGTATTTTCTCTTTCAGCTAAAACGTTTTATGTACTTAACTCCTTGTAGTGCTGTGAGGCACCTTTCTTACCTATCACAAAAAGACTGCTGACCCTTGACTCCTCCTAAGTGAAGGCCATTGTGTTGAACAACAATGCTAACTTATAACGGGAAAGCAATTCTGCGTAAAGGTTTTATAAAATCTTTCTCGAGGGCTGCTAAGGCTGCCTTGCTGAAATGTTTGGCGCTTTTCATTCATGGAAAGATGGGAAGAAACCAACACACACTTACGATCACCCATCCTCTTGCATGTAACTCAGCCTTGCAGCTTTCAGTCTTCAGCAGAATGTCATGAAAAACACTTCTGCACAGTTCAGTACTTCTGCAGGGCAGAGATCCCCGGAAAACGGGATTGACCTTTACTGCGTGAAGCTGGATTTGTAAACAGTGAAGTCTGAAATTGTCATTACAGAATCTTCATTTGTTGTTGCTTTTTGGAGGTCCCCATTGGTTTTCAGAATATTAATATTTTGGAGAAATACCCTTGCTCAGAGGCACAAAGCTGAAGTGCACTGCAGAGTGCACATTTTCTTGGAGGAGGCCATCATTTGACCAGTCCAGTAACTCTCTAACAGGTCCAACTTTCTAACAGGTTCTCTCTGCAGAGTATTTCATTACTGTTTGCCGATTTTTATGTAATCTTCGTGTTCATTATTGATGGTAGCATGCACAAGCGTACTACACAGAAGTGGAAAGTGTGTGCTTGGGTCATAATAAGAATGATAAGCTGATGCTTTTAGAGGTTCACGGGCTGACTATCATTCCTTTGTGTCAGAAGCTATTGTTTATCTGCAGTTTCCTCACTTGCAATAACTTGGGCAATGCAGTATTTCTTTTTGTAATTCAAATGATATCAAAGTCAGCTTGCTGTTGCAGCTTAAGGATGATGTCCTGATTTACTGGCAGGTGGTGGGTAAAAGCAGAGTACTGGAGCTGTCTTGAGCATAAAGAAGCCTGCTTGATTCCTTGTCCACGAGAGCTCTCAGCCTCCTTGTTTTGCAGCCGGGATTGCCTGTGATACTTCAGGGGAAATGTCCATAATGGCTCAAATTAAAAAGAGAAAGATTTGAGGAGGGATAGGTAACACTTTCTTTGAAATCACCTGATGAACTTGTTAAAAATAGGTAGCCCTGCAGGTGGGAAGAATCCTTCTTCAGGCATCTTCTGCAGATTGACAGCACCATGCCACACCGATTCGCACTGACTGTGGGGGACAAATATGCACAGCTAGTCCCCGAAATGAGGGACAGGTTCTTTTCCACACTCCGTGTTAGTCACACATGAAGGAAGTTTAGAGGACCATGCTCTGTGAGTTTCTCTTTTGTTCCCTCTCATTTTTTGATGGACATTCTGTGGATGAGAAAATGGGATTAAGTGACTGGATTAAACATTTCAACCCCCTCTCATCTCACCAGTAAGGCAATCTGCAGTGGGAAGGTAGCAAATGCAGAAATGCGAACAACCTGGATGCCTCCTTCTACCTGCTTGAAATTCCCCTTCACGCTTGTGCGTGTTGCCTCAGGACAATTGCCACTTGCCTCTATGACCTCCCTTTTGGTAGTGGAAGTGTGCAGTTATGACTGCCCCGTTGGCCACCTCCTCTCCAGGGTGAACAAAACGCAGTTTCCTCAGCCTCTCCTTGTATTTTAGCTAGTCCGTTCCCATAACCATCTTAGCAGTCCTCTGCTGGATTCTCTCTGATCTGTTGACATCTCTCTTGTACTGTGGAGAGGTACATGAGGTTTCATATGCAATTTCAAATAAGTAGAGGGGAATAATCTCTTCTCTTAAGCTGCTGGCTATTTCTTGCTCGTACCACTCAGTATGTAGTCTTCATGACTGCAGTGGTGCATTACTGACTGCAGTTCAATATCCTGCTCAAATGTACACTACAAATTCCTACTGTCTGAACCAAGTATTCTTCTGAACTCCCACTATTTTTGCAACTTGGCATTTCTTTGCAATGGGAATTATCTTTCAGGTGAGAATCTACAAAGGACTGCGAGTTTGTGTCTGCAGGCTGTATGTGCTCTCCTTTCATCTAGAGGGGAGAAGAACGATAATGGTGTGGCATTAATAGTGTTGGGACACAGCCCTGATGACGAAACTGTCTTGGCAGCATATTCTTTTTCTGTCCTGCTGTCCCCAGCTACTACTTAGCTAAGGAACACAAAAGGGGAAAGTAAGATTAACTGTACTTTGGCACATATTCCTATGGCAAAGGGAGTGAAAAGCCAGAGGGTTTGGCATTGCTATTGAGCTTTAATATTCATCCTCTGTCTAGTGGTACAGGAGTGCACGTGATCCTGTTGGGGATCCCTTTCTGTCTGTCTAGTTCAGATGCATGGATCTTACAGGACAATACAGTGCAGGAAAAAAAAGACATTGCCAGCTCTGTAGGCAACATTATTTAGAGTTTAACTGTATTCTTTCTGGTTTTGTGACAAATGAAGAATTTCATAATACAAAAACAATGCAAACCCTCGCTCCCGTGATAAAAATTTACCCTGGATACTGAAGCAGAAACTATGTTATTTCCATGCTAAACTCTTACAAGATGCCAAATTCCACAGAGCCAGTTCTGTCTGAATCGTCTTGTGAACCTGAAAATCAGTGTCCCGAGTTGTTTCTTTATTAGCCTTCATCTTGCCTTCTCCTGAAATAGTGTGGTAGGATTTACCATCTTTTGAATGTGTCTGCAGCTACGTTCAAATAGTTACTGTGTTGATTGTTTTAAGGGAGGGGACTAAATTCCCAATCCTTTAGAAGACCAATATCCCTGCTGTTGATTTGATGTTGTTAAAATCATGCTGTATCAAGAGCAGATAGTAGTGTCCTGCAAGCATGGGATGTCTTCAGACAGTGCCAACAGCACAAAATTGGGAGCAGTGTTCCTGATTAACTCATGGACTTTCTGTCTCACCTTGTGCAGGCATCCTAATTCCTCCTGTCTTTCATATTACCCTCTGTGCAATTCCAGTGGAAGTCCTTACCTACTCAATAATTAAGCGTAATGAAAGTGATTCATTAGGTGGGTTTTTTCATGTTCTCTGAACTCGTCTGCGGAAGATGATATAGAAGTATTGTATTGCTGCCAAATGAAATAATCTGCTGTGTACTGTAAAACTAGATGTATTTGGAGCTTCATCTCAAAACAAAACTCACCTCCATGCACACAGGACAAAAAGCGGCTAGAGCTTGATCCCCAGTTCATTCAGATTGCCCCTCACTGTTGGTATGGTGTGTGGATCAGACTTACAATGGGCTTTTCTCTCTCCTTCTGTCACTTTCTGCTAATCCACTTATATTTCATAGCGGGACTTTTCCCAGTGGCAACAAATGTCTGGCTGGCAAGGTGGCTTTAAGGAGAGGGAAAAGCCCAGTCCCAGAACTCGGCTCTGCACAAAGCCAGAAGTGGCAAGCACGTCCGGAGCATTCACATTGCTAAGGTCCTGGGGAGGCACAGTACTATAGTTATCTTCAAGGTGCAGGTGGTTTGGAGGTGAGTGGCTGTTAGCAGTATGGTATTTTTAAATAGATATTTTCCTGCTATTATATTTGGTCAAAAATGAGAAAAAATAATCAGGAGCAAGTTTTTCTTTCAAGCTTAACACTGTCAGTTGGGTCTGTGTTGATTCAAGTGCTCTTCCTCAGCGACCTTCATCTCCCCATGCCTGCGAGATGTGAAAGATGCTGTTGACACAAGCAAAGGCTCGAGCTCCCTCAGCTCGTATCCCAGACAGCACTTTAACATGGCATGTTTGATGCTGCATGTTTCTGTCTCACCGACAAAGTGGTAGTGAAAGTTATTGCATTCATCTGGGAAAGGGAATGGAGCAGAATGAAAGCCACAGCAAACAGCGTTATCTTCCCTTTCTTGCCTGTCCTTGGTCTCTACTGTGCCACCTCTGAATGCAGGAGGAAAACCGGAGAGGTCTGGGCACTTAAAACAAGGCTTAGAAATACACCCCACAAAATATAAGGCCTAAAATTAAATCATCAGGTGCACAGTGTGAAAACAATCCCAGATCTGTATTTGCAGGAAAAAAGGCTTCTGCATTTGTATTAAGAAGTCAGCTTACACACACTGAAATGGGATTGCAAGATAGTATTAGAGGTAGTACTAGCCCTCCCCATTCATTTTTGCCTTACTATACTTTCTTCAAGGGCATTACGCCACCGCAGAAATCTGGAGAAAAAAGAAGACAGCCTGTGTTGCTCCACACATGTATCAGGGCCACTGCTGATGTCCTTAACGCCTTTGTTGCCAAATCGGCATGAACTAAGGCAACGAGGTTTGAAAAGGTGATATTAGGAAAAGTTCAGGATAAGTAAGTATAAAAATGACAGTTTTGGATTATTTATTCTCTGGTTGAAACTAGGTCTGCCTCATATAGTGGCCATTGTTAGCTATGCCATGGTTAATTCTAGGTTTGGATTTACAGCCTTTTGCCTTGTGCAGAGGCATCCGACAGACAATTGCTGTGCAGCAACATACCTTGTCGTTTCTCTGTTACTAAAAGTATGAGCTCATCTTCATGTTTTCTGCAGATTTTTCTTCTGTCCCCTTCTTCTGAGGACCTCAGTACTCCTATCTCCATATTAAAGATGTACAAGCAATGCTTTGGGGGAATGTGATGATCCCTTGTACTACTGCCACTTGCAGAGCGTGTAGCGAAGCATCCGTGGTGTTGCTGTAGGTGGCAGCGGACATGCAGTACCTGCAGCAGTTGCTCTGCCGCTTGACCTACCGGCCACAACAGCCAAGGCAGGGTTGTTGGGGGACACAGTCCCCTTCGGCTATGCTTGTGCTCTCTGAAGAGGTCATTCCCCCTGGGGTTGTCACTGCGCTGCATGCGCCCGTTTCAGTCTAAATCAGACCTGTTTCAGTCTAAATCGGCTAAGCTGGTTGGAACAGTTTAGAAAGGTGCTGATTACTGTTCTCTGACCTGAGAGAAATCTGGGAGCATTTGTGTGAGTCATGCCAGTGTAACAAGTCGCTGAAGGCAGGCTGGAGCGAAGGCCTCAGCATGCACAGCCACAGACAGAAGGGAAGCTTGTGAAAAGACCCGGAGCTGGTTCAGAGGGAAACATGCCCTGTTCCTGGTACAAGTGAGTAGTGGGCTGCTTCTCTGCCAGACTGGGAGAATAATAAAGACAACATATGCTGTGCTCTCAGTTTGCAAAGCTAAGAACGGTTGCTTGGAGCTCATTTCTTCTCCACATCTCATTTCCTTTGGCTTGTAATCTGTGTTAGCATTACCTGTTACTGCTCCTCTGTTTTCACTCCATGAATGCTGCAAGTGAAGTACAAAGCCCATGTAAGTTTTGTGCCCTGAAGAATGTGTTTTATTCTTGACAAATAAATCTGTCAAATAAGAGAGTTAGCAAAGGGCCAGGTTCTCTGTTCTGACTCTCCTTGGAAGTCGTTTTAGCAGAACAAGCTGAGCATTGCCTGCTCTGAAAGGGAGAAGATAAAGAAAGGCTTTTGGAAGGGAAGCTGAGGTTACTACAACCAGGGGCAGGGCAGGGAAGGAGGAGGACATCCCTGTCATGGGTGATGTGTGAAAATTAAGTAAGGCTGCAGAAGGAAGGGGCTGCTGGAATAGCCCGGCCGGCTGGAAAGGTTCGGTGCTCCTGGGTGCTGCCTTCTACTGTAGAAACCTGCCCCTGGCTGGAGCTGCGGCACGTTCCTCCCTTCCAAACACCGCACTGCAAATCTGAATGTGCATTTTTGTGTGTGTGCACCATCTAAATAACAGCTCTGTTGGGTGAAGTACGGAAATGATTTCCTAGGCCAGCTGGTAGGAAATCATGGTTATAGGTCTATCAGGGAATTACAGTTTAATCGCAGTCTATAGTAGAAAGACTGCACAACAGTTTAGTATTTTACATGAAAGCCTGCGATTGAAAAAATGTTACCCCCCACTTCAATAGATCTTTGCCGCCAACGGCGAGCAGTTTCAGCTCTGTTTAGCTGGCAGAGTTTGTTGTTGACAGACTAAGAACTGGAATGAAAATGTGTGACAGTGCATTAAGGAAACACACCAAAGGGGGTTTAAAATACTGTCGAAGGGAGGCAGACAGTGGGGCGGGAGCGAGGAGAGCAGGCAGCTGAGCAGCTGAATGGCTGTTTGGGCTGTGGGGGTGGCCGTGGAAGAGGTGAAGGGATCGCACTTTCTTCCCTTTGGAAAAATGTTTTATAAGCAGCTAGCAAACATTGATGGCATTCTTCCGCCAGCCAGCCAGTCAGCAAAGAACTTAAAGGAAGGGGACAGAGCGGTTTGGGTGGGTCTCACAAGCCCTGTGAGAACTGGCAGCTCTTTTTGTTTGCCTAATAGCTAAAGTGATTACTTCTGCCACTCATCTTAAGAAAGCTGATGGGGCTCCTGAGGACCTCTCCCCATTAAATAGTGGTAATTACCATGGTCCCAATCAGAACTGGGCAAGGGGAGAAGAGGAGTTGTTTGAGATAAGTAAGTCCTGGTCCCTTACCTTTCCTGCTGGCTTATTCGCCCTTTAAATTCTCCATTTCCATGTTGTGAATGGCAGCTCAAAACCAGAAAAAAAGAACAAAACACTGCACACGCACAAGCCCCCCACCCCGAAGACACGTGAAATGAGAATGGGCAGGGAAATACTTGTCAGGAGGTACTCGCTGCGCTTGCATCTGTCATCAGCCAGGTGCATGTGCAGGGTGTCCCTGGAGCAGCGTAACACCCGTATCCTACCAGCACACATCCAGCTTATTTTACACATAACCCTACTCCATGTGAATGGGTGTCCTTGGCTGAAATGAGCAGAGGGTTACAGTTTAAATGTCTTGTGATAGTCCCGGGTTTAGGGTATGGTGTATCTTCACAGTAGCTGTGTGCTGCTGTTAGAAAAGGGAGCGTTCCTTGTACGGTCCAGTAGACAGCCACAAGGGAAGGCAATATTCTTCGTGTTGCTGAAAATCGGTCATGAGATGCTAAATACAAAGTAAGAATGTTAAAGTTCCTTTCCTGGAGAAAGATGAAAAGAAACATCTTTTTCTATGTCTTTTTCTGACTGTTGTACCTTAGTAAATATAGTCACAAATAATGCCGTGGAAGGCTCTTTTTGCTAATTTTCTCTGTGGCTGGAAAACTGTGGGCTGTTTGTAACGATGTCTTTAAAAATAAGTCTGTTTCTATTGATACCTCAGGCTTCAGGGTTTCTGAAGTAGTCTCTTTTAAGTTTTGTTCCATGCCATCTTTTCCAATCACTGCTTATTTGTGAACAGCCTCACTAGGTTTTTTGAAACACAGTGCCCATGGAAAGAGGCGAGCAGCTGTTTGAAATACAGGCAGGCAGGCAGAGACAGCTCAAGGCCAGAACAGTTTTTTTTAAAAAGAAATTACTTCTCACTAAGTGTGGTGGTCTCACTGTACACAAACTCTTGCTTTTTCTGCAGTAAGTCTCTATACTAACTCTGTTATCCACTTCCCATGAAAAGTAATGTCCAGAAGTTGGTCTGGGCTGCAGAATTTTGTTCCGTGTCCAGTAGAGGATGGATTTTTATTCCATTATTTCAGTTGCTCTTATATCCATGCTGGACGTGCAGTCACATGTCTTCTGTTTGGGTCTTGGGTTTTGGGTCTGACCAGCATCTTGATCACAGAACAACTACAGGGAAGTGGGATGAGGAAGGGGAGTAACACTCCAGCCAAAGGTGGTCAGCCCTAGGAGAGCTCATGTTTCTGTAGAAATCATTTTTTCTTAGAAAACATCCATTTCATTACATGCTTTCTCTAGTCCTTACTAGCAGATCCAGCGGCAGTCCTACCAGGACTTATCCTGCCCAACACCAGCCAGCCTCTGTGTAGATCATAGCCCTTCAGTCCTTGCTAGACCTTGCCTTGTTGCTCAGAGTAGCATGAGGCCTGAAGTGAAACTCAGGCCAAGAGGTGCTTCTTTATGCATCATCTCCAGTCCATTAGTGATCTCCAGCTGGGCTTTATGTAGAAGTGGCCTGAGGTCTAATTTGGCTCCGTGTTGTGAAGCCAAAGGAAGGACCTGTGGTACCACTGCGGTGACTGGCAGACGTGTTTGATGTCTGGAGCTCTTGTACCTGTCCAGTAGGGATTTAAGTTTCTTGATGCTCGTGTTCCTGTCATGTTTGCCAAAGGGGTAGCGGCAGAGTACAGACAGCCCAAATGTAATGTGGGAAGCCAGCAAAGATGCCGAAAGTAGTGAAGATGCTCGTTTCCTTACTCAGCGATTCCCATTAATGGTTTTTGTCACTGGTGTTACGATCAAGCTTGATGATGATTTTTATAAAGGGTAAAGCCCCAAGGTAAAATGTGCTGTGGGCTTGACAGCAAGTATCCAGCAGCAATGCAGAATTTGAGGGAGTTTTTTGTTTTCAAATATTGATCTATCAAAGCTGAACCTGATAATTATGCAGTATTTGAAGGTTGTTATGAAGGTACATTATGCTTTTGCTCAGCTGCTCTCTAGCTTTTTCACTTTAATCCAAAGGCCATGGGAGTTGAAAAGTCTTTTCATTGATGTCAGGTCAGGTTCTCAAGAGATTATCTGTATCTTATCTTCTTATCTCTTGAGGTGCCGTGTATGTATGTGCTGAGCTTCAAATATTCTGTTCTGGAGATGTGGACATGCAGTTTCCATGTTGTGGTACTTGTCTCATGCTGAAGTTTGAGATCCAAAAGCTCTGAGGTCAAAATGGTCCTAATTAAGTCTGTTGAGACCTTTAAAAATCCCAACCATCTTAGATGTATAACTTATCTGTATTGTTATAGATGTTGCCTGCAAGCAGTGGGTTTATCGATGCAGCTTCTGTTGTGAAAGTGCCTGAAGAAACTAGCCCAAAGTAGAAATGAGTCCAAGTTCAGATTGTCATCAAAACTTTCCCCGTGTTGAAGAGCTGTTTGGAATTGGAATCCAAATTCATGCTCATTATAGAAATAGGTCTTTTCTGCACCATTCGGAGCTGACATTTCCCTGAACTTTGTCAAATTAAGATATGGGGATGTGGTTTGAACTCATTGTTAGGACAGTTTAAGGACATCCTTCTCCAGGCAGATGTGATGCAGTTAATTTCAGTGGGTTTAGAGCAGCATAAGTATGGCTTGGCAGAGTGAAAAATTAAAATCCTACCAAATAAAATGTGATCTTTACCAGAATCTTAGTTTAGCAACTGACTTGTCTGGTTTGTACTTTATAGCTTTGCATTAAGATCTGTATTTACAGTGTCATTATGCACAAAAGTCTTCTAGAGAGAGTGTTTTTTCTTTCTCAAAACAGTAGGAATTAATGACAGACTGGGGAGGCTTGCTGTTTCTGCAGTAATGAATGAACTACTTTGGGTAAGAAAAAAATGTTAATACAGTGATTATTTTGGTCTGAACCAAGTCCTGTCATAAAAGATAAAAGTATTAAAATTGCATTAGGCATACTGAAAAAATGCAGCCCAGAATAATAAACACATTGCAACTGTGTAAGTAGTATAGCTTTGATTCTAATGCTCAGCTAATTACAAGAGAAAATATGATAATTTCCTTCAAAATGGCCAACATTAAATATCACCTTACCTGAGGTCCTTTGAAAACTGAGGGCACTGCCCTTGTAAATTCATCTTCTTGTGTCTCCCTTCCCATTTTCGTCTGTTTCTCTTTTCACCTAGGAACTTTTAAATAAAGTTGGCTTTACTGAACCACATCCCTCTAGCCAAATCAGTTCTGCACAAAACGGTGAGCTCTCCCCCATCCTTTCATTTGCCAGTTGTTTAGCTCTCACCTTTTCCAAAGGGACTGATGCACCTCACGGAATAAGCAGGCTGAGGGCTGCCTGCAGTAGGAAATACAGCAGTATGGCAGAATCTGGAGGAGTCTAGGTGCCCAGGGTAGGAGAGTCAGAGAAGCTAGGGGAAAGCAGCTAGGATTGCCCTGCTCGTGTCATCAGAACAGGGAATAGCAGCTCACTGTGAAGTCTGGGTTTGCAGTTGAGAAATCCCATACATTTTGGCAGATCAGGGTGTTTGTATTTAGCTTGTTTGTCCCTTTTGTTGCTGGAATATATTCTTGTCCCCTCTCCCGAAAACAGTGTCTCTCTTTGTGTCGTGGTGCCTTGGAACCACGGGCACATGCAAAGATTGAACACCAGTGATTTCTGACTTACAGAGTCAGCCAAAAATTGAGATCTGTTTTGCTGTTTCCATGAGCATAGCAGAGAGGTGATGTATTCAAGTTTTCACTTAATGAATTTTAGTTCATTTAGGAATACATGGAAAAGGCCTCCTTCCGTGGAGACAGCCCCTGACTTCCCCCTGCCTGAATTCAATGCAGAAGCCATCACTGTCAAGTTTTCCTTCAAGTTGTGCTACAAGTCTTGTTCTAACTTTCTTTGTCCTTCTTTCTGCATGTCATCCTGCAGCATCCCCTAGTCTCATACAGACATCCAGTTGGCGTTCAGGCAGTTCCCTTTCTCCATGGCTGTCTTTTGACCCCACAGGAGACATCTGAGCTTCCTGGATGGGCTCCTGAGGGTGGCCTCTCTTGCTTCAGCCATCTAATCCATTCAGCAGATTGAATCCCTTCTCACACTCCTACTGAATGAAAGCTGTTCTTCGCTTCCACCTGTTTCTATGTTGTTTTGCAGAACTCCTGGGATGGTATTATCCATTTCCCTTTGCCACGGTTAACTCTCCCATAAGAAATGTGCAAACCCAACTTCCTTCTTAAAATACACACAGCATGATGTTTCCAAAACATTTGGTGTTTGCTAGGTTCACTGCTTACTGTGATCTACCTGTTGTTTGTTTAGCACGTACTGAGACTCTGCTGTTTGGGTGTTGAGAATGTAAATGCATACATTGGTATTGGTTTCAGATTGTGTTTTCGTTGGCAGAAGAAGGATGCCTAGCACTATGGTTCTAGGAGATATAAATTATAAATTGATAGTATGAATGCTGCAGTATAAATTATAATAGATTTAAAAGATGAACTACATTTTTAGACCTTTGAGAGTCAATTGTTTGGGGCTCACCAATACTCTTGCCACCAGTTGTACTGTAAACCGCCATTCCTCAGGATATTCTGAGAACTCCAGCTCCAGTCAGACTCTCTGAGATTTTCTACTTTCATTTAAAGCAAAATCAAAGACTGGATAAGCTTGCAAACAGGGTTGAAGTAGATCCTAACATCTCAGAGGCCAAAGGGCAAAAATGAGCAGATTGCCTGAAGTATTTTTAATTTCAGAATTTTGAAAGTCACCATCTTTTTTTCTAGAGGCTCTGGCCTTGGTTTTTCAGTGTTTGAGGTTGGCAGGATTGTGTCTGTTACGTTGGCTGTAATTCTACTGCATAGCGAGGCATGAAATTTGTCCGTATGATAGGTGTATTGAGGAACTTTCTGGAGTACTGAGGGACTTACTTCTGTAATGACCCGGCTGCTGCGGAATTACAGTATTGCTGCACTTACAGGAAAGGTCAGAGAGATATCCTTGGCAAAAACGCCCTGAACGCTGCCCAGGCTTGCTGGTCTACATGTGCCAGGGAGCTGATGGTCCAGTTTCTGATACATAGACACTCCGGTACAGTCTCTCTCCTGAACAATAGCTCACAATTCAGATGAAGCAGATGGTAGTTATCAGAGCTACATAAGGTTTGCCACCTATAAAATAAGGCCCAAACTGTATTTATGTAGTTCAGGCTTTTTCCCCCTCAGGACAGAGCTGAATGGTTATTTTAAATCTCCTTTAAAAATGTAAAGGCAAGCTATTTTCCTTTAAAAGAAAAAAATGTGTAAGGGCTTGAGTTTTCTTAAAACTTTTTGGACCTAGCCTGGTTTTCTATGGAAATTAGCCTCATTGCAATCTCTGTGTCTGTCTTCAGTTTCCCTCGCAATAACTTTTCAAAATGTTGGTTGAATTTATTCAGATTTGACAGGGGAGAAAAGGTCTCAAAGATATTATCTTTGTATGAGTTTCATAAAAATAGGTATCTGGATAGATGAGGCTGTGATTAGTACTCCCGCTACAGGAAAAAAAGGCACTGTAGGCTCAACCACATTATTAAACAGCTGAGAGTCCACGTGGGAGACTGCCATAGAGAACTTGCCTTCAGGGTATCTCCGGTAGTCTTGCCTGCTCCTGTTTCCGTTTCCATTTCTTCTGCCACCCAGATTGCCCAGCATACCATTGGTAAGAGCAGCAAAGTAAAACGAACCCATGTCTTCTTCCTAGACATATTTGTATTAGGATTGCCTCTGTGTTACAGCAGGATACCGGTGCAACCTGCAGCATCAGCAGGACACATCAGGACCTTTAGAGAGCTCAACATTGGAAAGCTGCCTAATTCCTTCAAAACTAGCTGATCTCAAGCTCTCTAAAGTCCAGAGGGGGCTTTCAGTTGGTATTGGAAGAGGCTTCAAGGTCCCTGAGGCGGAGCAAATTAGTTTGTGTTAAGCTTCATGAAGCCTTTCTGTGCCCTGGGGATGTCATCGTTGCTACAAGGTAAGATCTTCAGGTGTAGCCCCACTGCAGACTGGAAGACAGGACAGAAACGTACAAGTCGGTGGGAACCCATGAGCTGCAAGCGGGACTTTGTGGTGCAGTAGGGCACCATACAGGACTTACCAGCTTGGTCCAGATGCAATGTCCTGGCTTGCTGGGACATTTCCAGGTTAAGAAAACCTGGACTTCCTCCATAACTACACGCAGTGTGAGGCTACAACAGTTGCAGTTGCATCCTACCTTGGCCATTGCAACGTGTGGCTTTCCTAAGCTGCACGGCTCGCCCTGTCCTTTCAGCCCCAGAGTTTAGTGAGGGGAAACTGCTTGGTTATGTCTTTCCCATTCCCAAACACCTATTGTGCATAGGGTACACCACCACACAGGAGACCATAGCTATTGTAAGTTTGAAGCCAGGTAGTCTTCAGCCCCTCTGGGGCTAACTTGGGTGAGGCTAAGTCACAGAAATTTCCATGTGAAGGACAAAACTTTTCGGTAGCTTTCCTGAAGAAAGGTGCTCTCTGACCGCATTACTGGCATCTGTGTAGCTGCCCTTTAGTGTCATTGCACAACTGAAGGGAAAGAGGGTTCAGCATCCCATGGGTAGTTGTGTGCTGGTCTGCACCTCCCCAGATTAGGTGCACCGAGCCCTAGTTTTAGTGTAGATAAGTGTATGTAAATAGAGCTGCACTTTTTCCTTCAGTAGAACTTCATGGAGTTTGTGGTCAATGAGGCCTCGTGGAGCTCTTTAGAAAAGCAGTTTTATGAGCAGTAGAGCTGCTGAGAGCTGGTTGCCTATGATTTACGTCTAGTGATTAGGTTATCTGGAATTTAATATGTTCCTAGTGCTAGTTAAAGTATCCTCAATAATGTCTCTCTCTTACATGGAGTCTCTAGTGCCCAAGAAAGACTGCGATCACAATAGCAGGAAAACTATTACCATCTTTCTCCTCTCCTTTGCTACCTGCTTTCAGGAAACTCGTAAGAATGCAAAACTTTTGAGGCAAGTGTGGTGCCAAATTGGGCTGAAAACAATCAAAAGCATCAAAAATTACTAGAGAATGACACATACAAAGATAAATATGCACACGTCATGATTGCACGAGCCTGATTTCTTAGCGAGCCAAGTTAAAAATACTTTAAATGGCAAAGAAAAAAAAAGTAAGCATCAATTCAAACGAAAATAGAGAATGGTCACTTCAAAGCTCTTGCAATAGAAAAAAAATTGCAGCCGCTGCATCCCATCCCAACCCGTTGGCATGACCCTTGGCAGATGCAGTATCGATTTTGAGAAGCTGTTGGTACCATTCATTCTGTATGTGCTTGGCTAGAAATTTATAAATGAATTCTAATATTTCTAGAACCTGGGATTGGAGGTGCACGTATGACCTGTGCTGTGCGTGTTGATGTGCTAAAAGTAATTTTCATAGCGATGCAGTTTGGGGGAGTTGTGTGAGCTTTTTAGAGAGACAGAGCCACAATTATATTTGTGTGTGTTATGTTCTAGTAATAATCTCATGGGCAAGAAGCCAGTTGATAGGTCTCCATATGTGATCCCAGGCATCTTCAATTATCTCAGTGTCTCTAGAAAAGAAATCCTTTCCATTACAGTGCATACCACCTGGCGACTGTGCAGCACTTATTGACCTGATTTTTTTAGGCTTTCCTCAGTGACAGTTTGATTCTCCTTGTCATACTCCTAAAGAACCCTTACTATAAAGACCTTTTAAAAGGTATTCTGTTCAGGGGTTACGTTGTGCCTTTGCCTACGTTTTAATCAATGTGTTTCAGTCAAGATACGGGAACATTTTAAGCCTGGTGCCAGTTAGTTTTAATTGAAGAGGAGAAAAAAAGCCTAGCATGATTGAGTCCTTGGGGAAATAGTGTGTTTCTACAGCTGAGCCTTTGAAATACCTAGGCGGTTTAAAAAAGAGAGTGAAGTAACGATGAATGTAGGAGCCAAGAGATGGAGATATGGCTGAAAAATTCCGGCCAAGAGACATGTGGAAACTGTGCTTAGAGATGTCTGATATGTATGAATCTGATCCAAATAAACCAAAATCAACAGGAGACTCTTCTACTCACTGCAATGATTTTACTATTAGCAGACTCTTTCTTTTATGCATCTTCTCATTTCAATATTAAGAAAAAGAAGGTTCGTGTGACTATATGGCAATTTGGCAAAACCAGTTGTGGCTATATGGCAAATTGGCAGTGCTGGAACAACATTCTGAGCGTGGAAATGCTGCTGCAGAACCACGAGAGGAATGGGGACAACTTTTTAGGCAGGGAGTTAGAGGCCAGTGCCCAGAAGGTCTTGGTCACAGGTTAGAGGAAGAAGTTGATTCCTTCTAAAGGGCCTTTGGCTGCTCCAGGCAATGCCCCATGCATATTCCATAGCCAGGGCTAGCAGTTTGTTGTCGTAAATTGTAGGAAAAAAATTATGGCTGTGGTTTAGAGTAAGAGGCAAAAAGGCATGGGTTCAAAGCTGAGGAGAAAGGTCAGATGTGACTCTTCTTAAAGAAGGTTTGGGATCTTAGAGGAGCCCAAGGGTGTTAGGTTTCCTGCGCTTCCCTGGTAACTTACTTTGCCAATGGTTAAAAACCATTTCAACGCACTTTGCAGTTTCCAGCTGGGTGCTGTGCAGTGGTAGCAGCACCGAGCCAAGCCTTCAACCTGTCTCAGTAGTAATCAATGGAAAATCTCCCTTTAAGTTTCGTGACTTAGCAACTGAGTCTTAAGGCACTTGAAATGGTACTATCAGTGGAAATACACCTGCCCCAGTTCCTCTTTGTTCTACTCAGGTCACCTGTTTCAGCTCTGCAGCTCTCAAAATTTATGATGTGTTCACCCACCCACAAGCGCAAATCTTGAGATGTCAAAGTCATGAGTCTTTTTTCTTTTTGTATAAATCATGGCATCCATAGCTCCAGAGGCAGCTTGACAAAAATGTAGCTGTAACTGGAGTATTTGCTGTAGCTGGGAAATGCACAGAGATAAATTTAAACAGCCAGCCAGTTCTCACTGACTGAGAAGTTTCTCAGATTTGAGAACTGAAACCTCCAGTGCTGGGGTTCACCTTAAAAGTTAATGGCTTTGGAAAGCTTGAGCCAAACCACTTTCAGCTATTTCTGGGATCTAGGCAAAAAGAAGAATCAGTTTTGTTTTGAGGACATAATGAAGGCTTGGTTTTAGGCACTTACAACTTCAGAAGTAGTTTCTCCTCTGCGTAGAATTGCGGTCCCTTGGTAAAACTGTAGAACTGCTTTGCAGGACAAGCGAACCTATGTATAACACAAAATATTACTGCAGTCAGTGCTCCATAATTATCTGGGTCCATATGCCTAAAGGGTAGAGTTATACTTTATTTCGTGTCAGTAACCTGTAACAAAGTAATCTGAGGGCTTGTCTAAACTTGCCTTGGATGCATTATCCCCACATCTCCATGGCGTCGGCGTTACTGTCTAGATAGGGCTGAGGTGCAGAGGAGCAGGGAAGGGCAAAGGCTGCACGCTCCAGTGCAGTGCTCAGCTGTACCTTACTTTGCCAGTGCAAAGATACTGGCTGTTGTTTCCATACACTCAAGGAGCATATGGACCTTTCATATAGTCTTGGATAAATTATCTGTCTTATAAACATCCTCCTCAGCATCGGGAAGTGAAAAGAAAAGAATGACAGGCTGTATTTAATGATTAACCCCCACACACACTAAAGGCTATTCAGTCTGAATGCACGTAGCTAGCGGGGCATGGTGGCAGTTTGACTCACACTCTGTGGGCTCTCACTGTCAACACGGCAATGCTCTGAACCGTTAATAATAATGTGACGTTTTAGCTGGGGGGAAATATGTGTCGCTTGAAACCACATTTCTGTCTTCCACCCACCCCACTCTAGCATTCATCTGGATTTATGGAATAAGGTTAATGGATTATTTAGCAGGTTTCTCCAGCCATTATCAGCAAGCACACTCTGTTTATGTGGCTGGCCTCTCCTGTTCTGTCAGCTGTCATAAGCTCCTCAATTAGAAAAGGAAAAAAGAAGTATGAAACAGGTAACTATGGTTACCTGTGATGTGGATTTTTAAGAAATGCTCAGAAACCTAGTGGCAACAGAGTTTGGAAGTTCAAAGCTTTAATTTATTCAAGAACTCTCTTGAATCAGAGTATCAAAAGCATTTAGAATAAATTCAGAATATTTTATTTGTAGAACAATATTGCAGTCCTAAGCAGAAGCCATCATGCAGACCAACGGCTTGCTCTGCTCCCATGAGAAGAAACTTGGAGCGGGAGAGGGTAAATACGCCCTTGTTCCATTTTCCTCCTGTAGACCCTGGTGGCCCTTGCTGCGGAATAGCTTGTGAAAACGGTGGTTTCTAGGAAAAGCAGTGCTTCCGTTGTCCTGTTCTATCCCTATTTACACTGAAATGATGATTTTAGAAGTGGCCATGCAGTGCCCTGACGCAGTGTGTGCTTCAGGGGCATCCTTCAAGTAAAGATGCCTACTTCATACTGGGAGAAAAAAATAATCATCCATGCTTAATTTAATGAGAACACGGGATAATGTTAAAAGCTTTTAATTGAATCAAAAGTGCCCTGTGAAACAGGTGTCTTGAGGTCAAAAACTTCCCCTCTCAAGTGTGTCAAGGGGATCAGTGGAATTCTATATATATTTGCCTTCTGCAAAGCAAGGAGCTGCTGTGTGCTCTTCTTGTAGGATTTTCATCTGAGCACACAAGATAGCAGGCACCGCAGTGTTTCCCAGAAGCTTGGTGGGCACTGCCCAAGAGAGGAGGAAAAGAAGTTGTTCAGCTGTCCAAAAACAGTGTCTCATCTGAACCAGCCAAGTACATAAAGTACAGGAAGGACCTGTTTTGTCACATATTTTATTATCGTAACATGCAACATAAGGGGAATACTGGAAAACCTTGCACCCGGTGCATGACATGTCAGTTTATCAGTGCACTTCCAGTGGAATATTGTTATCTGCTACTGGGTCAGTACTGATTTCCCAAGAAAGCTGTCTGAAAAAGATGAGTTTTTAACTAAGGAAAGATCGGTGTTGTATTGGACAGGGGATTGCTGAGATGTAGGAGTGGTTCCTGCCTCTGTCCCAACACTGATGATCTTGGGCAAGTCGTTTAATCTTTGTCCTTCTAAAACACGGNCCCGGTGCATGACATGTCAGTTTATCAGTGCACTTCCAGTGGAATATTGTTATCTGCTACTGGGTCAGTACTGATTTCCCAAGAAAGCTGTCTGAAAAAGATGAGTTTTTAACTAAGGAAAGATCGGTGTTGTATTGGACCGGGGATTGCTGAGATGTAGGAGTGGTTCCTGCCTCTGTCCCAACACCGATGATCTTGGGCAAGTCGTTTAATCTTTCTCCTTCTAAAACACGACTTTGTTTATTAAATGTTTGATTTATGTATTATATTACTATGTTTATTAACATAGAGTGGGGTTTTTAATTAGAATCTCATCTCTTGGAAGCAGGGGAAAGTTGTTGCTATGGGTGTGTGCTGTTCTCCACTCAGCAGGGGCCTGACCTGGGCTGGCTGCTCTAGGTGTGTTATAAGCTGCTCTGCATTTTGTGCATTGCACGCTAACGCCACTGGGCTGTGGAAGGGTAGTAGGGGTGGGGGTCCTGACTGACAGAAACCAGCAACAAAAATGCCTTTCTCCAGCTCCTGCCCAGCTGCTTCCAACACCAGGCAAATTCAGTCTTTTACAGTAATTAAGCATTCATCAGGTTGCAAGGTGTAGTCTTCAGGCTGTTGTTGAAGAAGTCAGATAACTGAATTTGCCAGTGCTGCCGAATCCCGAGAGGGACCTCCAGGAGTTACAAAGTGCACTTATCCCTCTGTTAGATGTTTGCTGGATCTGATCTTCTTGCTGATTTTGCTTTGTCGTAAGACCATTTTCTAGAAAGCCCGCGGAGTAGCTCTGAAGCTCTATATGCTTACCCCAAGTCCTCTGTTTAACCAACTTGAACCAAATAGCGTATAATTTATTAAGGATGCATGAAGTTGAGAATATTGCAGTTCAGTCAGATGCAGGGCATAGCTGTGAAAGGTTACAGTTCTTACGGTATTGTTTAAAGTGCTGAAGAATTTCTAATGTGTTTGCGCTGTGGCTGCGTTTGTTCTGAAACTGAGGGAAGGCTGTGCTTGTATCTGTTAATCTGGAGGCTCCTTATTAATAGGCTGCACACTTCATTGATTTTTAATTAATTTCTGAAGAGACACAGAGGATAAGTGCTGCAGCCCACAGACATCTCTGCACTTATTGCAGTCCACATCTCTATTGATTGCCTGCCTAAGGAGCAGAAGTAATCCATTTTAAATACACTTTCTTGGAGAGAGTGCATGCACTATACAATATACTCTCCCAATTGTAATTATATTGGTAAGAGGTCAGTGGCTGGGGCGGGGGAAAGGTAGCCTGTTGTTTAGTATGCTGCTGGCTCTCCGAGCGCAGCCTTCTCTGCAGGCTTCTTTTCAAGAAAGCCAAGTTATGTCCCTTATGGGCAGTTTAAAGCTACAGAGCATTAAGAAAGCCCCAGTCACAGCTCACTGTTACAAGTTGCACAAGGAGCTCCTTTATAGGACACATTTAGCCTCCTTGCCTCTTCAGAGGAAGGAGCTGGAGCTAGTCTTAACTGTAGCAATTAATCTAAGAGAGAAGAATAGCATTCAAAAAGCCCTTTCAAATCGTTAATGCGCTGATATCTCTCTCTCTGGTCGCCACTTTGAAAAGCAGCAAACACTTTCCAGGAGTATGTGATGCACTGGGAGCTGAAACACAAAGTCTCTCAGCACTCCTCAAATCAGAGGGATATGTACTTTCTTCCTGCTGGCATGTGTAGCACAGGTTACTGGCATTCGCTTTTGAAACAAGAATTCACAGTCTTTGTCATAAGCACTGCGTTCCTGCCAGCCTCTTAGCTGTGGTTACTTGGCAGTGGGTGTTTATTGCCCAGCAAGGAGAGTTTTGTAGTAATAAGTTTGTTATTTAGGCATTTAGTTCTTATTTAAAGACTTCTTTTACAGAAAAAATGTTGACAACACATAGCCGTGATAGCAGCCAAAACAGTGCGAAGTACTTCCGTGCTTGCTGGCCAAAGGTGAGTTGTGTTAGCATTAGTGGACACGGCAAGCGTTAAATTCTGACTGGCAGAGCCCAGGCCCTGTGGTACATCTAGGGAAGGGCATTCCTGCGGTAGAACAGAAATCTGCGTCTGAACAGTCAGTCTTTTTCTTACACAGGGGCCATCAGTAGATTTCTGCCTTGCTTTTTTTCTCTTTCTACGTGGAGCAATGCACCCAAAGGACAAGCTCTTGAAAAACCACCTGACTGGTTTGTGTGCTCACCTTCAGAAGCCCTTGTGGGAAGCAGATACTGCAGAGCTAGCAGGGAGGCATCAGATGCTAAGTACTTTATCAAAGTGTTGGGGGTGACCCTTTACCCGTGAGTCCCTGACTTAATATTAAGTTTTTCCTGTTACAGCTCTTGATCCTGTTCCATAATTGGAGGGTCAGAAACTCTTTGGTGTCTCTCTGCTGCAATGTATGTTTGTGCATCGCATCTAGGTTGGGGGTATGAGAGTAACTGCAAAGCTGTATCCAGGTTACGGTGTCCTTACTGGTGATATGCTTATTATAAGGGCAGCTGCAGTCTACAATTTCTCTCGCCTCTTTGGGCTGCAGTACCCTAAGCTGCGCTGTGATTTTCCTCAAAGATTGTAGGAGGACATCCCTGTCCTTTTGAGCACTTTAGGAACAGGGAGAAAGTACTGCAGGAGACTAACCTAGCCTGTGTCCACGCAGCCCGGGAGGCAGGGACAGCTGGCCCAAGTGAAGTGGTATCACAGCCAATATGAGCCAGCTTGCCCACCGAAGGCACTGAACCTGGCATCGGAGAGCGCCTTGCGCCCAGCTGTGTTGAGGAAGCGCTGTGGCAAGAGTCAGGGTTAATCGCAAAATAGAGTTTAGGTGCAAGTCCACAGCTCTCTCCCTCGGGAATGTCGTGCATAGGAACGAACTTACTTTTTTTCTCCCGTCCTAAACAGCCCATGTAGCAGCTGCAGAGATGTGCCTGTAGCTGGGACCAGAACTTGCAGGCACACACAATATGGGCAGTATTGAAATACCTGTTTTGCATCTCATTACTTATGCTGCTAAATATATTTATGTAACATCTTTCATCAGAAGAACATGAAGTGCTTCACAGACTCTTTATGTCCAGCACCACCTAATCTAGATATCTGCATAATTTGAGGGAGCCAGGGAGACAACTCATACTTTTCACAGTAGTTCAGACAAAGGACATGTTGGACGATGATGGTGGAACACGCTCCCCTTCTGGTGATGCGCAAGGAACTTCAACACCCACCCAAGACAGACAGCATAATTTTAGGGACCCAACAACCTAAGAACCCTGAACCAGTCAGTTCAGCAGTGACGTGTTTATCTGTGCTTTGAAGGGGTGAGAAGGCACTCCTGGGATTTTAATTGAGTATTGCAGTGGGTCTGGGCACATCGAAATGTCTGCTCAGTCCAGTCAATTAAGTCTTGAAATGTCCTAAGCTTATGAACTTGCTTCCCCTCTCATTTCTTTCTACTCTTTCTCCCTTCATGAATCACCTGTCATTTTGGAGTAGCCTGCATTTTTCCTGTAATTTTCATCTAAACTTTAGCCTTACAGCCTCTTTCTCTTCCCTTTTGCTTCCTGATTTTGTTTTGACCTGTTATGCTTTAGCATCTTTTTTATTTTGTGTCTTGGGCCATAGCTCAGCAATGCAGTAAATCAGGCTTTAGGACTCCTATTACTGGAACAAATATACTGCAGCAGCCACATGATGCACAGCAAAGATCTTGTGTAGACCTTTTTTTTTCCCCAGACTTGTTCTTTTGGTGTGTAACTGGCATGTTTATACTGCCACAGATAGCGTGTTCCTCCTGTGGCTGATATGAAGCCAGCTCGTCTTGGTTTTGTGCTTCACCGGAGTTAGCCAATGTGCGATCACACCCTCATGTGTGAGCAGATAGAATTTGTACTTCTGGGTGATCCACAAGTGGAGAGACTAACAGGTAAGACTAACCTGTATGCAAAACATCCCCACTAAGTCTTTTCACGGCAGAGCTGGCTTGAGTTGCCTGTGCAGGAGTTGTATTTGCACTGGTTATCTTTCCATAGGGATAATAATTCAGCTGCACTGGGATCCTGCCTCTTAAGTCAAATACAGATAGTCTCGTGCTTGCTTCTGTGTACTTTGTGTTTAGTCCAAAGCCATTTAGCAACGTGACAACAGGACTATGCAAAAAGGGATTTGTTAGCAGGCATGAATACATAGCACCAACACTGCTCATGTCACAGCAGCTCAGAGTGCAGGTCTAGCAAAGTTTCAGTTGTCTGGTCCTGGTCAGGTGGACAGGTCCAGAATGGCCATAGGAAAATCCAGGTAGTTACATCAGCTTTGTATCCCAAGGCTGTATTTAAAGACAACCAACTTGAGAGAAAAGCACCGTTATCCCAAGATACAGCTTGTTACACGTGAATAGCCCATTGCTTCAAACTTAAATAAACTGTTGAGAAGAGAAATCTTGAGAGAGCAAGCTTAGTCAAGGGAACAGGAGATGGGAAGAGATACATTGCTATCACATAACCTTTATTTGTCTGCTTTTACCAAATAGAAAGTTATTAACTTGACCCATATAAATCTGAAGGAATTGAACTCCTAAATATTTGGGTGTATACCACAGCCCAGGGTGCAGGAGTAGAGCTCCCTTGCCAGCTTTAGTGGAGCTGGATGAACTCCAGGCATTTTCAGAAGTACTTGGCTATTAACCTGGTGGAGGTGTGCATAGCGCAAGGTGTGAGTCCGCAGCTCAGTCTGGCAGCTTTGGACTGAAATTGTTGGTATCCTTCGCTCTCCCTTGGCTGTGAGGATGACCTCCAGTCCCAGCTCCCGAGCAGACCTACATAAAAAATCACACCTCTGCAGCTGAGTCAGTGGATTTCAGAGCAGTGTCAGTTTTTCCCTCCCGCAGCTATCTCTGGAGTAACAGCTACATAGATGATTCTGGTTGCTCCTGACAACAAAGGGCACCGCATTTTCCTTGAAAGCATATTTAGCCCCAGGTAAAATCAGTTTTTCCATGGGGTAAGCAAGGGAAAAGATGATCATTTCAAGCTTTCTATAGTGATTCCTGTTATTAAGCTAACCTCCAATTATTAGGAGGGGAAAAAGAGGGCAGTCTCCAAGGCTGGAGATTAATGTCCCCAAGATTTGAGTTGGGCTTGAAATTTTCTTGCTTCACATACCTGTTTGATGAATCTGCCGTGTGTGCTGGCGATGGTGGGTGGAAGTTATTATCGAAGACAGGCAGGCTGCTCTTAATTTCTGGATGGGTTGAGATCAACATTCCCTTTATTAGGGAGAAAATAATGTTTATTATAGAAAACAGCAAAAAGTCACACCCGGGGAAAAAAAAGTGTTTATAGTAAATCTGCTGTCTGCTGGTACTGCTGAAATTCTTGGGGCAGGTCAAGGTCTTTATCTTAGTTTTTTAATTTGAATGGTCTTGCAGAATGATGGTCTTGCATCTTGCAAAGACATTTCTTTATATACCTCAGTTAGTGATTCAGCACACTTCAGTTCATCTCTGGTAATCATCCCAAAGGGACTTTGCATTTAATGAAACGTACATGCTGCTTAAATTCTGTCCTGAGTAACAAATACCTCTTATTCTGGAAAGGAGGTACAGGCACCTAATGGAAAGAACTCTCAGACAAGGCTCATGCCGTTCAAAGAACTGGACATTCCCTGAACCGCAGCTGCCGCCTTTGAAACAAATCCAGAAGCATGCTCAGTGGGGAGGTTGGACTCTGAAAAGTTCAGAAAAGTGAAGGAACGGCATGTGAAACGGTCTGTTCTTGCAAATCTTACTCTCTGAGCTGTACAAATAGAGGCTGTGCTCCAAAACTGCCCTCAGGAACTGGGAGACAAATGACAGCAGCAGAAAGTGGCACTGGTAGTAAAGTAAGGAAACAGCAAATTGTGACTATGTCTTAAAGGCAGGAGATCTTGGGCAACAAACTCAGAATTTACCAAAAAATTTTGATTCTTGCTTTTTTAAAAAAATCCCTTTTTTCTTTTATTTCCACGACCAGCCCACCTTTGATGACACTCCTTTGTAGATGTCTGCAGCCCTGGAAGTCCTAATATTTTATGAACCTAATCTGATACTTTCTACTGCAGTTCAGCACTTGGGAAGATCAGAAAGCTGTTCCATGTCTTTGTCTTCTCTCCTTCCATGGATTTTTTGACATAAAGTCTCCTTTCCACTGTCACGCTTCAGTTTGTTGCCAGCACATGTTATGTCGTTTTCAGGTCTGTCATTTTTCTCGTGAAAAGAGCATGAGCGTACCTGACCGTACCTGAAATGACCATGCGAAATCTGTCTAGCCACAGTCCTGGAGACTTCACAAACACTTCATAAGAAAATTGGGAAAGCCTTTCTTCTTTTATTGCTCTTAATGACTAACTTCTAGTCTGTTTAACAAGATAATTTCTGTTCTCTGTTATTTCTAGCCAGCTCTGAGAGTAAACTGATGGGTAGAGAGCAGGATTCACCTCAGCTTGTAAAACTGATTTTTTTTTTCCCCTCTAGTTATTGCATAGAAAATTATCAAGGCTGAAAAGTGACAAGTAGGGAATTCTTACTGGAGTTAAGCTCTTATTGGGCATTTACATCTTTCCTGTCTGCCTCCCTTCTTTGAACAAAGCTGTCTTGGCTTATTAGAAGCCTGTTCTTCTACCCCTCAGCATTGCTATTAGTTTCCCTGGTGCTGTTGCAAGCCTGGTGTGAAATGTCTAAACTGTGGGCAGGTCAGGTTAGTACTTGTGTCGGCGAGGATAAAAGACCTTTAACGCTAATCAAAGTCCTGGCAAGGGCATTTGTGTCTGCTTCTGAAAGGAGAATTTACATTTTCACAGTTGAGTAATGACACGGGTAGAAGGGATCTAGGCTACAAACGGTCTTACTGCTGTGTATGCCTTGGTAAAGATCCACAGAGTACACATTTGTCTTTGTACGTGACTCTGGTACTAGGTGAGGATGAGGGGTTCAGTTGTGAAAGGTAAAAGGCTATTCCTCGCTCGTCCTGAACTTCCAGAGGGACTCCCTCAACTCATCTGTGTTATAGCTGTTTGCAGTGGCTGTTTGACTTCTTAATAGCATTAGGCACTGATTCAGAGAGTGATTTTATGTTAAGGGATCCTAGCAGTAATTGCATTTCTAATGACATTGTCTGGGCAGAAACCTCTGCCATGAGTGTGATGAGGAAGTATCTGTGGCGGGTAGGTCACAGCTGATTCTTGTGTTTGTGCAAGATGAATCCGGGCTCAGAGATAATGGGACAACTGATCCTTAAGGGCTTAATGTTGAACTTTTTCCTCTCACTGGTTTCAGCTTAAAAGTCCCACCATATTGTGGTTGTTCTAATACATACTCTGAAGTGTAGGGCTTCTCATTATCTGGACATTTTATGCTTCAATTATTATATGGGATCTGCATAGCTCTAACTTGGACAAGTCCTCAAGGGCGCTTCATTTCCCCAGCCTCACAGATCATGTCTCAAATGGCAGAGCATAGCATCTTTTGGATCAGGCTTTGAAGTGTCATTTTTACAAAGATCCCCTTCCACTGTCAGGGTCTAGAGTCACTCGTAGATCTGTCTTGTAACTCTCATAAAATGTCCTCTTGGTATTTGATCATGGACTTGTTGGGTGGTGATGGCACCAGCTGTGTAATGCAGAGAGTGGTTTTTTGTTATCATACTTCTGTGTCATGTAAAAAGGTTAGAGATGCATATAAAGGACTTTTCCTGCCAGGTTTGAAA
Organism: Steatornis caripensis; assembly: GCA_013398225.1. Classification (NCBI taxonomy): domain Eukaryota; kingdom Metazoa; phylum Chordata; class Aves; order Caprimulgiformes; family Steatornithidae; genus Steatornis; species Steatornis caripensis. The sequence goes on along the minus strand of VZSC01017929.1, from coordinate 348,696 downwards.
ATGCCTTCAAATGGTGATACTTGGCACAGTGTATGTTTCAACAGTATTGCTGCAGTGAATACTGTAGTATTCCCATTTTTAGGGTTTTTTCATTCTGCTTGTATAATCTCATTTGTTGAAAACATATACGTCTGTGTATATATATATATATATATATATATATATATATATATATATATATAACTTTTCTCTTATACTTCCACCATCCACCTTTAAAACTTGTTGAAAAGGTATCAGGAAAACCGAACGTGTTTACACTGGGTATTCCTCAGAGGATTTACATTTCTGCAGGTCGTGGACCTGCAGAGGATTTTGTAGCTGTCAACCCTACATGGGTTGTTTTTAGCTTTGCAGATAACAAAGGTGGGAAAAAGCCCTGAGAAGCTTGTTTGACAGAGGTGAAGTAAACTGTAAGTACAACGGTACGCAGACAGCTATTTCTACCCTCTTTCTGAATACAAAAGAAAAGCAGGTGCGGTATGGGTTAGGAGCAGTATTCAGGTTGGTGATTGACATCTTTCTAGTTCATAAGAGAGCATGAGGTAAGGTTGAATAAAATATAATCTTACTAAGACAATATTAAGTAATTGCATGAGGTTGAAATAAGTGGAAATTAATCAGTAGAATAAACAGCAAAACATCCTAAACTATTAGCCTACATGTTTAAAATGCTTGGAAATTAAATATGTAGAGAAGGTAAAATAAGGAGGCATGATTAAGGGTTTGATTGTTTAACTCTTTCAATGAAGAATGTTTCTGGACACCTTTACCATCCATTCCTGCCATCATTAGCTAAAGACAGGAGGCTAAAGCCCCTTGGTACTGGTAATCTGTTTTGATTTTAACAAGATAGAAATTCTATTTCTTCATTTCTGCCGGAAGAAATCTGCAATATCTTCATAACCATTTCAGTGCCAATGGGTGCCAATGAATCTATTAAAAACGACAATTTTATGTGGGCCTAATGTATTCTGATACCAACAGAATTCGCTCGTCAAATTCTCTGGATTATTGTGTCCTCATCAGATTCTGCCTGCAAAGATCTGTTTGCAGGTTCGGACCTTTCTTTTCTTCCGCCCTTATGCTGGGGTATTGAGAATTTTGACCAAATGAGGATATTGGAAATGATGTTATATCTATGAGGTTTTAGAAGTATTTCTGTGCATTCTAAGATCTGAGATACTTCCTAAACTAAGTAGAGAGGAAGCGTAAGCGGCATCGTGAGGCTTTTTGTTCAGGGAGGAGCTCTTTTGCAGTGCAAGATGCAAGACTGAAGAGGGATGCTTAATCCCGTGGAAGCTGGAGGAAGAGATTGTGAGCTGCAGGAGAGAAGTGTTTCGGGGAGGCACGAGGGCGCCTGTCTGTTTGCAGATGATTGCAATCCTGGCTTCAAGGGCAGCACTTTCAGGAACCGCAAAGAACCAGTATAATTTTAGATGTGTGAGGAACGACTATGTGGTATATTTAAGGGCACCCTGAAGCCACCCTTAAGATTAGATTCACTATCTGTAAGAGCAGCGAAGCTGGACGTGTGATTGTGGGCCAGAGGCTGCTCCGCAAAGCATGCAGAGCCCTTCATGCCTGCACGCACTGTTCAGCTCAACACAGCACGAGCATGACGCTCTCTCAGTGGCTTTCTGAGACACATACAGACAGGTAGGTTGACACCTACCTGCAGACGTCTCATCATGCTGGCTGCAAGACCCCTAGGTGAAAGGGAAGGACATGAGTCTGGGAGGTTCCTGTAGTCCACCGACTTCCCAGAGTACTTAGTGTGAGCAATGTTGACACTGCCTTGAAGCGCTGTCTGGTTACTGTTAAGTGTTAGAGATGTGAAACAGGATTTATATGAATTCCCAAGCTGTCTGAATTTTGTGGGGCCACTTTTGTGGTTGTTTTTCCTCCGTTGCACAGTGTTATTGCTATTGACTGTGTTGTTTTTTTCTGGTTGGATTTCTTCAGATGGTAATTCTTGTGCTACATCGTGGTGCCTCTGGTTTCACGGTGTGTTTGTTGTGTGACTCACGATTATTTGACCCATGAGATTTATTTGTCCTTTTTCGACAGGTTTTAATTTTATGTCAAAAAACATTATGCTTTCAAAGGCTTACAATTCTGATGCTCAACAGCCAAAAGTATTGATTTGCAGTTGGCAGGAGGGTGTGTTTTCTTCAACTAGCGTGCTTTTAAAAAATAATTCCATTTGGTTTATGCCAAAGAGTCCCTGTGTCCCCTTTCAAACCACCTTCGTGTCGTCTGCAGCAAAGCATACCACATTAAAAATGAAATAGTATTTATGCCAAATGTTCTGCCACATATTTTCAGACCTTTCAGTGGCGTTTGCACTGAATTTTTTCACCCAACAGCCACAGCAGTTCAGAGCTCCACTTGATGCTTTTTGTAAAGGCATCCGCTTTCTGTAAAGAAAGGCCTACATTCTGGCCCAGTGGTAGCTTACCCATACACATTGTCCTCCTGGTATGTGTGGAGATAGGTACATGTGAGCTTCTTATGCTGTGAAAGGGAATAAAATCTGGCCCATGACACTGAGTAATCTGGGTATTTTAATCACTACCTGTGACTCTCCGAATTATCATCTATATTATGGGATAATACGATCTCTTTGGTATTCAACAATGACTTTTTTAAAATTACCATATATATTATACAGAGCTAATATATTAAGAGATACCTTAAGGGTAATTATCAAGTGTGTAATTTCATCTGCAGGTTCTTATAATGATGGTTAATGTCATAAATGCCTTTTAATGAAATTATAGGCTTATAACCCTGCCTGACTATCTTTTGCATGTCATATAATTAGTAGGACCAAGCTTTGGTGTTCATCTCAGTGTCACAAAGCATCATGTAAACTTTCATACTGATGGTAGATGGTTAGCCTCTCATCAGAGTAAGATTAAGGTCAGGCAGCTTGAGTATATGTTACCTTATCTTTAAAGGCAGCTGCATGGACTTTATAACAAAAGTACTTCTAACAGAATATATATGCTGATTTTTAAAAATGGCCATTAATCTAGTGTCTTAGTATAGTACTACATGCAAATTTTTAAGGGAGCGAAAAGGCAAGCGGGTTGCAGCATGTGGAATAAAGAATTGTTTTCCTTCTAATCCACTGAGGATAGTGAAAATCTGTGTTCAACTTAAAAGCATTTGGAGATGGGTAAGAAGCTTCATCTTGAATTGAAGACACTCACCTGGAACATAGAAGAGCTGGGATTGTTTCCCAGTCTGGCCTAATTTCTTTGGGGCTCTGGCTAAATTAATTGGTTTTTATGGTCTTCAGGTTTCCTGTCTGAAAAATAAGGGCCGTAATATTTCTTTTCTTTGTCTCACATTTCCAGATTTTAAACTCACTGGAGCAAAGGAAGTATCTGTGTGGTTTTTTTGGTTTTTTTCCTTTGGCAGTTACCATAGAATCTTACAGAATCATTCACATTGGAAGTAACCTGAAGTCAACTAATCCCACCGCCTGCTCAGAGCAAGGGCAATGTTGAACTTCTGCCCTCTAGGACATTTTCTTGTTGTAAATACTAACAAGTGGACCAGAAATTTGACATGTTACCAGTGAAAAGTAGTTCTAAAAAATCATATAAGACTCATTAAATTTATTTTACTGTTCTTTGTCCTTCAGGGAATGATGTACCTGGAAGAGAGGAGACTTGTCCATCGTGACTTGGCAGCCCGTAATGTCTTGGTGAAATCACCAAACCACGTGAAGATCACTGACTTTGGCTTGGCCAGACTTTTGGAAGGAGATGAGAAGGAGTATAATGCTGATGGAGGGAAGGTGAGTGCTGTACATATCTGGAAGTAAGTATATCACTCTGACAAGCCTCCTGAAGTTAGTCTTTAGGGCAGTGTATCCCTGCGGGACTATTATCTGTGTAAGAAAGTCTGTCAGTGGCTTGGCAAACTGGGTTGTGACAGCACACATAAAAGCTGCTCAGTTTTTGCTCAGTGACCTTCTCCAGGTGCTGAAATGTAATTGTCTGAACAGTTTTCACACTCAGAATAAGGTTTTGTTCATAAACTCCATTTTGTGTCTTGTTTGGAAGACTTCTGAAGTCAGTTCAATGAGTGACGGATGTTCTAGGGCATTTCTGCAAAGCCCCTTTCTCTGGTCAGTATGGACCTCAATAACTTGTGGTCCCATTTTCCCAGACAAGTAATTTTCCAGAAAACAAAAAGGAAGGCCACAGAACACGTTTGTATTTTTAGCATATGAAAGTTTACATACGCTTAGCAAAGAGCCTCCTCTACTATCACATTGGAACAGCCTGCGTGTGCTGTTGCTTGCATCCAAGTCTCCAATACCATGCTGAATGCCAGGCCACGAAAAAGCTAGCTTGAGGATAGTTTTGAGACCAGACATTTTCCCCTATTACTTTGCAGCATACCGCACAACATCCATGTAGTGCCTCACCTTGTTTCTAGTGCCTTCAGATTAATGCATTATAAAATGTAGAAGGCTGTAAGTAAAGGCTGTAGGTACATACTGCTGCCGGCTGCTCCCTAAATATCTTGAAATTCCACATTTCAACCTGTCACAAAATCCCAAGTGATTCTGCCTCTCCTGTCATTCCTTTTCCTGAATGTTCAGTTTGCTTTATGTCTACTTGCTATCTGTGTTTTTCTGTGCTCACATACACCCTTGTGTGGGACAGACAGCTGTTGCCCGTATGTGTTTTTCTCCTGGATGGGCTGCTGCTTGCTTTGTGTGGCTGCTGCCTTCAGCAGCTGTTGCATGGATTACATTGGCATTTCAGTCAATGAGGTGAAGAGCTTGAAAGGAGTCACCGGTGCTTTCCCGTTTCCCCAGTAAGGAGACCTTCTGGCAGGAAAGGAGAATTTTTGGCTGTCTTCCCTGATTCCTTCAGTTCTCTAATCCCCTCTTCAGTGACCCCTCTGCCTCTTCCTTCCATCAGTCAGCAAATGACAAAAAAATGAGCTGGTCCTTGCAAACCAGCTGTTCCCTGGCAGCTGTTAGATGTGTCTTGGACTGGTGTGGCCAATCACACTGCTAGGAGTTCTGGAGCAGGATTTACACATCACACGTGTCACTTACCAGTTCCAGAGAAGTGTCCTGTGAAATCCAGAAGACATTTGCAGCTTAAATGTATATTGAGAGCATGCTAAGACAGATTCAGACTGGATAAAAGGGAAAACATTTTCACCATGAGAACAGTCAAGCAGTTGATCAGGTTGCCCAGGGAAGTGGTGTGGTTTCCTTCCTTGGAGATTTTCAAGCCCAAACTGGATAAAGTCCTGAGTAACTTGTTCTGATCTCATAGCTGAACCTGCTTTGAGCCTGAGGTTGGACTAGAGACCTCTTGAGGTCCCTTCCAACTTGAGTTACCCCATGATGAGCAATGCAGCTTTGCTACTTCAGTAATTGTTCACGTTTAGAGCCACCAAGTTGTATTTAATGGGAATTAAAACGATACACTTCTGCAGAGTTTAGTGGAGGAGGATGAACTGTCTTTGCAAGTACTAAGCCAACCTTTAATAAAGGGTGCTATTTTTGCCATAACTGTATAGGTTATGTTCATTACTCAACTTCATGGAAGGTATTTTCATAAGGGTTTGTATGAAGACACATCCTCTGCTTTTACACCTGTTTAGATTTTGCACGCAGTAGCGTATCTCTGGTTTATTCCAGTACATCTTCCATAGTTCCAAATTAGAGGGACCCATACAAGTCCATGCCAGGTAAAAATCTGTTTTTAATGTCTGTCCATTAGAAATTAATGGACTGCAAGACTGTGCCTCACAGGCCCAGCTCAGGAATAGGAAACACCATGAAGCTCATTTTAACACAAATTCAAGAGGACGAACCCTTATGCCAAACCTAGGTTTGTGTTTGCCTACACAGCTTTCTCTGTCAGAAGACATGAGCTCCCCCCAAGGGTGATTCAGAGCCAAAGGCTAACTTGGGACTTTTGACTTGCTCCCAGGAGCAAGGAATGACAGACACAGAGAACTGGGAAGGCTAATTTCCTATCGAATATTAGAAGTTAGAAATTGAGCACTGTAAATTCTCCCCATTGCCTGTTTACTCTGATGATGGTTATGTGGACTGTGAAGTATTATGAATGCTGCATTATTAACTAGCCTCATTAGAGAGCAATCGAGATAGCAGTGTCTGGTTTTGCAAACTGTTGAGGCAAAAGAGCTTCTGTATTCCACCTTCTCTGCTGCGCTTCGGATTTGGGGGGTTTGGATGCAATTTTTGCTTTAGTCCCATCTTTACCCAGGTATGATGAAAAAGGAAGTTGTTCCACTATGTCTGAATCAGTAAAATTTGGGTGGTATGAGAAGTTCTGCAGATAACTGGGTCGTATTTCTCACCTCCGTATGTTTTATGAGCCAAAGCCCCACTCTAGAGGGCAGGAACAACCATTTCCTCTGCTGGGTAGTGCTGCTTTTTTTTAAGCTTGCAGTTGAAAAAGGGATCAGGGAGGAAGCTGATGTCTACATACAGGATCTGTCTGTATTGTTTTAATATTATATTTCTAAGGTTACATTTCTCTGTCTGTCCCTAGATGCCAATTAAGTGGATGGCTCTGGAGTGCATACACTACAGGAAGTTTACCCATCAGAGTGATGTTTGGAGCTATGGTAAGTCTTTGTGCAATTAGTTTAAAAATTTGTTTCTTGTAAAGCATTAAACCCAGTTGTCTTGCTATGTTAAAAATACCCTCTCTTGCTAGAGGAGTTCATTCCAGAGGTTTTTGCTCTTCCTTTTTTCATTTTTTTCATTCTTTTTTCCTTTTTTCTTTTTTCCTTTTTTTCTTTTGTTTTTTTCTTTTTTTAAATGTGTAACTCTAAACAGCAATTGTTACTTGTCTCCTGCATTACCTCCCTGCTCACTAAAATACATTATCATGATGCCCGTGGTGGGACGACTGCCGTAAGGTCTGGGCTGGTAGCGGTTTGGCTGATTATTATGACAGAAGAAGGCCTCTTTCAGCTCAGCCATAGATTCATAAAAACACAGCTGCAGGTCATAATTTTCAGCAGTCCTTTGAAAATCTTAACTCTAAAAGCCATGAATGTCAAAAAACATTTTCAGGCTTATGGGACTTTCTGTACCTACAGTCAGATGAAAGGGAATTTGTCATAATACAGAGCAAATACAGCAAGAGAAAGAAAAGAAAGAGACGAGCTCTCCAAGCTAACTAAAACAAGCATCCATTTAATTTCGTTGGCTTGGGAATTGGTAGACAGGTCAGGTCTTGTGGACTCCACACACACCAAAAACAGGTCACGTTAGAGAAATGAGATGTTCATTTAGTCTTGTTAATTCTGTTCTCCAGACAAGCTATTGTGCCACATCTGCCGAGCTGTCTGCCTGTTTATCTAGTATAGCTATTACTAATGAAATAATGTATACCTTTGTAAGTGGAATTCCTCAGCAGTATCTAGGGCGATGGACTGCTATTTGCATTTCCTGCCGCCATATCCTTTTGAAACAAAAAGGTGTTCAATTCTGTTCATTACTCACTTTTACCTGTGGGTAGCAGCAAAAGACACTGTTTGCTGTGACTGGTTAGCTGCCCTCTTCTATTCAGCTGAGAAAAACATATGAAAGTTAAATCGATCATGTAAAGCTGCTCTTTCTCCTCAAATTCTGTATACCACGTATCACTTAGGAAAAAAATATGCTTCCGTTTATGAAATTCATTTTAAATGCAGGAATCCCAGAATATCTATAATCAGAAAGGACAAGAGCAAAAACAATTGGCAAGTTATGGTTATTGAACATCAACAAAGAGATGAATGAGGGTAAAATAAATATGTTTTATACATATCGTAGTTTTGCCCATCACCTTTCACATTAGCGCGACAGCTGGCAAAATATGGTTGCTGATTTGGAGGTGTGTTTAAAATGACCTTTGCAATAAAAGTAAAAGTTAAACTGGTGTGAGAGCGGCATTTTCAATATTGAAGATTTTGTTGGGGAACGAATTGTGTTGCTTACGATATATGATCTTTATTTCCAGCTCCAATACCAAAACAAATCCTATGGCTACTCAAAAAGAGAATCTTGGTTTTGAAGCACAGCACTATCATAACTCAAATCCGTAGGGTGATTTAAGGAAAAAAATAAAGCAAGCGGCTGTGAATGACTTACAAGGCAAAGACAATGACATAATGTTACTCAGGGCTGTACCTTTGTGGGAAATTGATGCTCTAAGTTAGGAATTGTCTGTGGTTTTTCCCCTTAAAATAATGGGCTGCATCAGCCATTCATTTTCCCTTTTAATATGATACAAGAGTGTGATGCATTCTTTTATTATGGCAGCCATTTACTTTACCAACATTTATTTGTCGTAGACCTCTCTTTTGTGCCTCACATCTATCATGCTGCTTCTTACACCAATAAAAATGAGGGAAGTTGCTTTTGAAGATTAACATAAAGTGCTGTTTCACCATTTTCCAGAGCTTTTTAAATGGCACACCAAACTACAGTGTTTTTACAGGCAGTGGTAATGAAAAGGGATTGCAGTCCAGCACTGGGCTAGAATACTGCACTGTAAGAAACTGTGAAGTACTCTGAGTAGTATGACCTCCAATATTAACACTCTTTTTTTTCGGTCTAGGAGTCACTATCTGGGAGCTTATGACCTTTGGTGGGAAGCCGTATGATGGAATCCCAACTCGAGAGATCCCTGACCTCTTGGAGAAGGGGGAACGGTTGCCTCAACCTCCAATCTGCACTATTGATGTTTATATGGTGATGGTGAAGTGTAAGTAATTGTCACTTCTAATATCCCTGTGCTCAGTGCAAGAGGGACACTGTTCTAGAACATTAGCATCTATAGTCTCCGACAGTGCTAGGTAATAGGGCAGGCTGCTTCAAAACAAAACCTTCCCAAGATACTGTAAATTCCTTTTAAGTACTTTATGCACATCTTTTACAATTGCAAAATATACTAATTTAGCCATGAAGGGTTGAGTTAGTTCAGCTTCTTGTTGCTGTCAGATGGTATCTCATATTCTTCCCGTGAAGTCCAAATTGTATGACTGTGATTGTAAACCCTTGTCATTTCCATGACAATTGATTTTGATGTTAAAAAAAATAGTATTGAACGTAATTATGGTACATGGATACCCAGCTAGTGAAGGTTGTGAGGAGAAATACTGGTTCCAAATATTGAGGAAAGAAAGCACAAATGTTTTGTTGTTAGTAACAAGAATGATGATTGCAATAGTAATAATAAAAACTAAGTCCAGCAGAAGGCAACAAAGATGGTTAGGGGACTGGAGCAGCTCTCTTATGAGGAGAGGCTGAGAGACCTGCGTCTGTTGAGCCCGGAGAAGAGCAGGCTGAGAGGGGATCTGATCAATGCTGATCAATATCTAAAGGGCGGGTGTCAAGAGGATGGGGCCAGACTCTTTTCAGTGGAGCCCAGCGACAGGACAAGGGGCAACGGGCACAAACTGGAACACGGCCAGTTCCACCTGAACATCAGGAGGAACTTCTTTACTGTGAGGGTGCCAGAGCCCAGGCCCAGGCTGCCCAGAGAGGCTGTGGAGTCTCCTTCTGCGGAGAGATTCAACCCCGCCTGGACGCGTCCCTGTGCCCCCTGCTCTGGGGGCACCTGCTTTAGCGGGGTGTGGGCTGGGGGATCTCCAGAGGGCCCTGCCAACCCCTGCCATTCTGTGATTCTGCAACACAAGAAATGCTACAGAGAAGATAATTTTTTATCATTCTTAGTCCAGTACAATAATTTATGAATATTCTTACTTTGCAGCAAAACACAAAAACAGTCTGCACGTGGTTTCTTCCTACCCTTTTATCTCCAAGATACCCACACTAGTGACAGGATCCTCCAAGGCTATGCTTCTAATTTAAAAATAATTAGGAACATCTCTCTGGGGTTTCTGACTTAAATTAAGTGAGATTAAGATACAGACATCTCATCCATATTAGACAGTCCTTTCCCTTTTGCTTTGTACACAAAAACACTAAAAGAAAGAGAATAAAACTAGAAGAGGTAAATAACGTATCTTCTGAAAGTGGTTGTGCTGTGCATGCAGGTATGGAAATGGTCTGGATAGTGCAAGGGGTTTATATTGATTGAGCACAAAAATGTTCCGTCTGATAGGATTTCTGATGAGAATGAGGCGAGTCTCAGTGGACAAAATGAAGTCCTAGCAAAGGGGGTATTCTGCAAGATGGAAGGTTACAGCTAGACGAACAGACTTAGTCCTGTAATGTTTGTGTGAAATTCTTTACAAGCTATAGTAGCTTTGTTTTTCCTGCATTGGTCACTTCTTCAGTTAAGCGGCATGAAGGAGATAAGACCTGCTTCATTTAGCCTCCCTGGAAAATGAGAACATCATCTTGGGAAGCTGCTGATAGGATCTTCCATTAGAAAAAGCTGACACTGAGATAAAACTAGTTGCTGGTGGTGACTGCCTATCCTACTTGCTTGTTTGGCAGAAAGCATTAGCAGGGATTGAGAATTGTTCATAATGAATGTTTCTTGGAGAGTGAAGGACAAAAGAATCACCCTTACTCAATTAAAATAACATCTAATGCCTTGTGTGAGGTCTGTGTTAATGATGCAGGCACGTGAATGCAGAATTACCTGAAAAGTGGATGCAAGGTCAGTCATCCTGTAGATCTGGTGAACAGCTCTTTTTAATCTAAGTCACTGTGGAACAGTAGGTCAGTTAAAGTAAAATTGTATTTAGTAGGAACTTTGTAATAAACCCACTAGACTCACGTGAGATCAGATTCATTATATTAGCGGTTGGACACATCCATAATAAAAGACAGTCAGAGGTGGCATTTAAATGGGGGAGATGGACACAGAAAATCGGAAGGCATTGTTGCTGTCTCTGTTTTAGGGATGGGGAAGAGGAGCTCTGAGCAAATTAAGAAGAAATCTATGCAGTGTGAAACAATCTAGTCTTCTCTGGCCAAGACCACATGTTTTGCATTTTAGATGCATTATAGAGTTCTAGCTTTCCATTCTTCTGGGCTCTTTATTGCAACTTTTCTTTAGGGCAGAGCTGTCAAGGACATCAAGGACTTCAAACTTGTGCATTTTTTATAACTGAATGATTTCTTCCCTTGACAATTAAATGTTTTCTTTCTTATCTTTCATCTTCCCCAGGCTGGATGATTGATGCTGACAGTCGGCCAAAATTCAAGGAGCTGGCTGCTGAATTCTCTAGAATGGCTCGAGACCCTCAGAGATACCTAGTAATTCAGGTAAGTAGCTCTGCAACATCAAGGGGGAAAAAAAAAAATCCTGTCTGCCAAACCTGACTGTTACGGGAGTTGCCTTTGAATCAAGGTGCTCTTGAACTTAAAGCAAACAGTGACTGAAGTACAATACAAGAATGAAGTAGAATGGCCAGTGTCAGTATCTCAAAAATAATAATAATAAAATAATCTGAAATTCACTTCCTAAGCTTGTATTTATGAGCACATATACAAGAGCTGGCTTTGCAAGCTGCTCAGTACTTTGCATTCTCTCATGAAACTTGGGGCAAGATTTGTCTGTCAATGGACAGTGGACCTACTTTAGACCAAAGACTTGTTTGGTTCTACAATTGCTTAGGCTGAATCTCAGGGGATTATCCTGAAGAGACTGATCCTTGCACTACTGAGATCATAAAGTTTCTTTTCATAGCCTAAACATAAAGGTTTCTCAGAAGGCAGGGAGTTGTGTCACACTGGTACCTCTCATGCTAGAGAGGAGCTTCCCTCTGTGTCCTCCTTAGGCGGTGGAGGCTATGCAGTGCTTCGTGGTCCCTGCAATAGACCCACACCAGCAAAATTAATCGCATGAAACTACACTGCAGCAGCAGGGCAATACCAATATAGCCATATCTGTTGACTACATCTAGCTAGAGCTTTGTACACCCTAAGTACAGGCATGTGTGGGAATTTTTGTCCTTTCACTCCTACATTCTGCAGAAGCCTAGAGGTGTGTGCGTTACAACGCAGGCTCAAGCCTCAGAAAATTTGGAAAGGTCCTTAGAAGGTCCCAGTGTGTGAGCAGTTCAAATGAAAATGGAAAATTAAAAAAAGTAAGGTGATGTTGAAACACCAGAGACCAAAGCATGGAATTAGTTTGATCCAGGTAATGATACTCTTATGCTATGTCTCATGCTGTATCTGCTCCACGTGATGTAGTACAGGGCAGAGGTACGTCCAGCTGGTCCTTAGCTTCACACTGACATAAGAATTCCTTGCTGAAGAGCCTCCAGAAATACAGTCACTGCCACTTTATGCCTCCTTATTGCTTCTGGGTCTAGTGCTAGTCTCACCGTATGGTGTTTCATTTCACTGCGTAGACATGCTAGCCTGCTCATGGTGTATTATTGCAGTGTGAATGTACGCTACTCTCCTTCCGCTTGAGAAGTAAAATATGTTTGAAAAGTAAAATACTAGTCAAGAGGATTTGTGGTGCTGAATATGGAATTTCTCTTTCAGTATTTCCCACTGTGTTAAAGTGTAAGTTCAGTTGATACAAGTGAGTCTGGAAATATCAGTCTGATTAAATTACTTTGTTAGATAGGACAAATACCTCTTCCCTCCCTTTCTCTCCCCTGCCCTTCCCTACCCTATTGTATAATCTGGTGGATATTTCGTCCTGTGAGGCTCCTTCTCCAATGATCCTTGCAGACAATATAGGCCATGTTGAGAAGAAACCAGCGTAACTCCATTGCACTTGTATCTCTGCCGTTATGACTCCCTGTTTGTCCCAGATGCAATCAAGATTGACAAGCTTGCCATTGAGCTTTTAAACCAGTCTGTATGCACCCTGTAGCAGAGCCATCATTCGCTGCTGGACTCCGCACGTGACATAATAGTTCTTGTGGAGTGGTAGGCCATTGCTTAGCCATACAGCTAAGTTTAGTATCATTTCTATGGGCTGTTAGGTGTTTGGTGCATGGGCTGCCTTTTGTGATGTTTTGTGGCACCAAGCAAAGTGCAGTCCTGATTTGCCTCTCCAGCTTGTAGATGCTATTTCAATGAAAATACGTATCATTGTTGTTGCTGTTGTTCCCTGGTTTGATTTTTATTGCTTTCAGCGCTGTTACATTCTGCAGGACTTTCCATATGGATGAGAGGGAAATGTAGCCTCTAAGTCCCTAAAAATACAAATGAAAATAAAGCAAACACCCAGCAGTTTCCATGTTATTTCCCTGCCTCCACGTGAGCCTAAATAGCTGAGATATTTCATGAAACGCATCAGGCTTTGACAGAACTTGGGTCAGAAACTGAGCTTGTATGGGAAAAAGAGAGGAGAAAGAATAAAAATGCGATTACAAGAATGCCAAAAAAATGACTTTGCTTGATTTATGCAGTTATTCCCTTTCTGTTATCATATTCCCAGTAAAAAAATCAAAACAAATGATGTGGATGTGGCGCTTTCGAACAAACAAAGCAGCATGTGTGGCCCCTGCAGCCTGACTGCCAGGGCATGAAGAGGCCTGCAGTTCCCTGTTTGGGAAATGAATACATCTTTTGACCTTTTTCCTCTCTCAATACAACCTATTTAGGGAGATGATCGTATGAAGCTCCCAAGCCCAAATGACAGCAAGTTCTTCCAAAACCTTCTCGATGAGGAAGACCTGGAAGATATGATGGATGCTGAAGAGTATCTTGTTCCTCAAGCCTTCAACATCCCTCCTCCCATCTACACCTCCAGGACAAGAATTGATTCCAACAGGGTAAGAGCAAGCTCTGACAGAAAATACTGATTATTATAAAAGCACAAGTGGAGATTTGAGTACCCTAATCAAATACAGGCCAGAGTTGCCTTGGGAATTACGAGCTCCCATTGTAAGGAGAGTGACTATAAAAATGTTGTCACTGGGTTCCCTGTTCATTGTGCCTCAGTGAATTCTAAATTAATAGCTCAGCCTTGAGTGAACAAAGGCTCAAATTGAACTGCCTGCCCTGAAAGCACAGCTGAGGCTTGTGAAGTCAAGCAGTGTTGTTCTCAGTTGCGTACCATCCTGGCCAGGAAGTGCATAGCTCTGATTCTCCCATCCCTGCAACCCTATTTGCTTGACAGGGTTGGCACCGATGTAACTGAGGGCAGCTGGAGTATATAGATAATACCGCTTTTGTGTCTGGAGCCAGATCTCAGACCCAGCCCCTTTTCCTGTTTGTATGTGATGCTTTCATGGCCCTCTTTCACAAGCATGTGCTTTTGCTGAGTACGTCACAGGTTTTAGCATGTTGGTCCTCATAACATCTGTGTCAGGGGAGGATGTTTTACAGGGGACGCTGAGGCACAGAGAGTGTTCAGATGGAATTCAGCTCACATAACTCTAACCATCAAAAGGATAGGGATATAATCTAAGCTCTTCCTCTAGACTTCATTTTGTGTCATTGGAGAAGAATGAGTGTGTCCAGTGGGTGGTTATTGCTGCCTGCCTTGGACATTTACAGCAGGATAAGTTACTTTCTGGAGGTGCCTTTCTCTGTCCACTGACTACTGACAGCTCCAGTGCAGTCACAGCCCTGGTGCATGAGCTCTTGTGTATTGGATCCTGTCCTAAATGCCTCAGCCTCAGTGCCACAAGAGCCTTGCTGCAGGTGGGGACCGGAGTTCAGGTTTCCAGAATTCCTTTTCACTCCTGAGCTTCCTGCCTGCAGTTCTGACCTCTGCCTGTTCCTGCACTTGGCTCCATCCTTTTAATAGTTTAGGTGCCACCCCTTCTCACAAAACTAAGAGGTGGTGAAATGCATTGCTCATGTGAGGACATATGCACAAACATCAGATGTATTTAGTAATTAGGGACTTTGGTTGGTTTTTTTCTGTCAATGCTCCTTTTAGTGGCAAGTCACATTTTAAATACTAAGTGGAGTCTCCTTGAAACGTTGGTGTTTATTCCTCATGCTTTAGAAACCTTTTGGACATTTGTCCTTAGCTGAGGTAGTTCCAAATTCGTACCCTGGTCTGAACTGAGTACACCGTGTGAGGCAGGGAGGAGGTAAGCGAAGGAGCTAAGGGTACATAAACCAGGTCAGTACTCATGCTCTGACCATAAAGTGCTTGAAGTTCTTTCCCCTCTCCTGAGAAAAGTAGTGCCTTCCTGGAATAAGGAAGACAAAACCTGATCTTGAACAATACCCAGTCAATTCACAAGGAAATTACGACTGCTTTTAAAGGCAAGGAGACTAGAGAGGTCTTTGGAAGAGGCTGAATTGTAGTTCCACTGGCTAAGCTGGATTCATGTAGCATTTCTCGTGCATCACTGAAAGGCAGTGAAGGGGGGGTGATGCATGATTTAGCAATAAGGAAGAAATTTCCTGTTTATGGCAACAAGAGTTAATTGTTAGTGTTGATGCTGATCTGAAATAAGTCAGTTTTACTTCTAGCTGTCTCTGGAGAGGTTCTATTTCCTTTGCTGCCAACTTCCGAGAAGGAATAAGCGATAGTTACCTTTGAAAGGTGCTCACTGTCACATCAATGTACATCACTGGAGCTCCACACGGTGGAGTACTACCATTTACACCAACATAGGGTTGCGAGAGCAGAGTCAGACCCATAAGGTTTGCTATATTCATCTCCCACATTTGCTGAAAACACTGGGGCACACTTAAAGGAGAAAAGATTAGTGGGGAGATGTACTTGCCTTTTCAACAGTTCCTTTTGCCCTTTTTCTTCAGTGCCAGCCGAGCAGAGGAGTCCACTAGAACTGAGGGAATTAATTCCAACAAAAATCCTAGAGTAAATATTCTGAGCGAGTTATTTAAAATGTGCTGTTTGGGCAGCCAGCATGCTCACTGGGATAGTCACAGAAAGCAAACACAGGCATTTATTATTATTATGATATGAAAATTCAAATAACTTTCTCACAGCCTTTGCCCAACTTTAAACCACACTGTTGCAGCTGCTTGCACACGTGATCCCCTTGAAGTCAGCAGAGCCGCAGAAAGAGAACCCGTGCCTTTATATTTGCCACACTGAGGCTCCCATCACATTCTTGATGTGACGTCTCCTCTCCGCAGCTCACAATTTCTTGTCTTGGTTTGAGACTGTGATCTTGCACCACTAAAGTCAGTAGGAGCTTTGCTTTGCAATTCAATTTAATGACAGTAGCGAGACTGTATCCTTCTTTCAGTAACTCCTGCTGCTGGAAATTTTTCTCTGGCATCATAGGACAATCTGACACTTCAACAAATCTGGAATTACTCTTTGTCAAAAGTTCTTAGATCGTGAGCCAAATTCTCTGACCCAGGTAACCTCAGAGAGGGCAGCTGCTGGACGGAAAGCTTGCACCCAGCTCTGTACTTTTGCACCCGTTCCATCTTTACAGTGTTTTTCTGTATTGTAGGACTCTCTTTATGGAGGGGTTGTTTTTAAGGCCAAAACAAGAGATTGGCAAATAAATTGCCATTGAGCAACAAGCTGATTTATAATAGCACTTGCTGGTATAATTGGAGACTGACTCCTGTTGCGTAACAGGATTACCAGTAGAATGTTGATGCTTGTCCAGTGTCTCAGATTAGCTTCAGTCTCAGCTTTGTTCACTAACAATTCTGCATCTCCCAGATGTACTGCCAGTACTGCCCTGTAGGTGAGTACATCTAGATTGCAGGAAGGCCACAGCATCTTATTTCTGGAGGGGCTTGGGGCCGAGTTGAAAGCCGCACAGCATCTTAGCACTCCTGGTTTCCTTTGCAGAGAGGTTTGTTCCGGAAGCCATGCATTTGTTTCCTCTCTGTGCAGAAAGCTACATACTTGTCTGCTGTTTTTCTGAAGCAGTCCGGTTCTTAGTACATTAACTAGTCTTCCAGTGAAGATTCATGTTGATTTAAAACAAAATACACAGTAGCTCCTTTAAGGTAATAGTGCATCTGCTGTGCATAGTTCAGTACAGATGGATGTCAGCTACAAGAATCACACAGAATCGAAATGCTGTCAGAGCTCTCTGTCTGCAGGTGTCTGATTCTGTCTTTGGGTTTCCTTTGGATAGTTTGTGATTTGTGCTTGTTTGGTGTAGTGAATATTAATATTACACAAACTCATTATAGTGCTGCTCCAGCCATAGATGCCAAATGAATTGATACAGCTTAGGTAGTTTGTGTTCACTGTATCTGGCAAATTGAATTTTATGGGGAGATTGCCAGGCAATTTGGTAAAGTAAAGCACACAGACAAGAGCTAGAGGATCTTCATGTCATTTCCAGAGATCAGAAGCATGAAAGACAGTGTATTTCCCATCTTACTTGTTCTGAATGTAGTTTTAGTGAAGAAAGAGCCGGATATGTGATGGCAGAGTATTGTGCTTCTTCTCTGGGCACGTCGTGCTGACAGCTTTAGTTGAGTGTTCCAGCGGCACGGCTCTACCAGGGAGAAAAGTTTTGCAGGAGGAAAGCAGGGAGATCGTGAGCCTTCACACTTTGAAGATGGGGAATTAAGGAAGAGTGAGAGCGTTTACTTTCTCAGGAAAGCTCTGAAGTTTCTCTCGGGTGATCTTGGTCCTAAATCCTTGCAGCTTGCTGCCTGGGAGAGGCACCACTGGATGAGGTTTGCATAAAACACTGCCTGCCTTCTCCCTCCCATGTGAAGAAAAAAAGCTATTTGGATATGAATTAATAGCACAGAGCTGCAGCCCGTGGAAAGATGACTGGAAAGAGGAAAGCCTTCCGGGGAATTTCCAGCTCTTTGGGAAGTGTCACATCCTTCTTCCTCCAGGCATTACTGAGATGTATGAAGCTGCGAGGCTCAGACACATCTTCAGCATTTCCATCACACCCACACTGGCTTCACAGCAGCATGTATTTGGGACCTCTACTGCCAGGAGCAGAAGCCTGCACATGCTCTACCCCATAACATTGCCCTCTGTTATGAAGTCCAGCCTGAGACTGGTGCAGCTTTTAAATAAAAATTAGCATCCCAAGCTAAATTGAATTCTTTCACTGCATCTGAAGTTCTTCAGTTGCCATTTCAGCTCTTCAGCTTTTTCCAGCTTTTATTTTCCGTTGTCTAGAGATATTCTAGAAATATGGAGTTTTAGAAGCTCTGTGCTTCTGAGAGATAAGCTGAATCCTCGGTAGTGTTTCCATGAGCACAGGACCCCAGCTAGCACTTGAGTGTCCTACCTTCACAGCCATTAGATGATTCATTCAGGTATTTGTAACGAGTACTGTTCTGTGTGCACAGATAATACTAATACAGAAAGCACTCTGTGTACCCCATGATGCTTTTTGCTCTAAATCTTTGGCTAATTCCTGCTGAAAACTGTCTATACTGTTTATTACTCACTGATACTGTCCCTGTAATTTTATTCCATACGCTATATGTCATGGAAGCACCTGCCAACCCTGCAATTAAATACCAAGCTGTTTTTTTCAGGGCTGTCTAATTCATATGTCCAGGGAGACTATTCTGCTTGGCTAAAGCAGATGCTGGTACACCAAAAGCCAGTTTTCAGTTCCCTGGTTAGTGTCTGTTACACCGTTGCAGCAGTCCTGGTGCAGCATTAGGTCTGGTAGTGTTTCATGGCTGAACATCTGTGTATGTCTGCATATAAAAAGATTATTCCAGAGGGAAACCAGGCAAGAACTTGTATTTATGATTGATTTTTTCTGGTTCCTAAATTTGAAAGGTCACCATTTTCAAATCACAAGCTTACAAAGGAGATGGTCGTTAGTGATTTTCAGATGTGTTTCACATCAGTATGGCATATGGCATCCTTCCTTCCAAAGCTTAGTATGGACAACAGGGTCTCTTCACCCAGTGGGATGGCTACCAGAATTAAGGGACTTTTATTAGATTTTTAAGTAACAGGGCTGAATTTCTTAGGCACCTGCAGTGCTCCGGTGATAGAAGATCAGATCTGAGGTCTAGTATGACGTCCTTTATATACTGAAATACAACAGACTTGGAAGGTGGAGGCGGGGGGACGGATGGACTGTAAGCATCGCTGCCTTCAGTTACAGCTGGAAAGAGAGATTTTGGAGAGCAGTCAGAATTTGGAGGGGTGCTTCCCAATGTGCCAGCACAGCTGAGCTATTATGAGAGGTACTGTTGTTGCAGGTGGGGAGAGCTAGCAGTTGGTTATAGCATCCTTTCCTCTTCACAAAGGCTGCAGCAGGAGGGAGTCACGATTTGTCCGTGCTTCTCCTTGTGTCCAGGGCTTTAGTAACAATCGGTGCCTTCCTGGTCCCCGCGTCTTTTTCTGTAAGAAAAGGCAGTTAACTGTTCCTTCCCATGCTCTCAAGCTAGTTCCTTTCTCCAGGCGTGTCCTGGCCATGTGGGGCTCAACTCGTGGCAGTAAAACTACTTCAACCCAAAGTCAACAGATAAGTTGTGTGAAGAGATACCAAGGCTAGATGGGGCCATTGCGTGCATTCTGTCTAACCGTCTGGCATAACACAGGGCAGAGTCTCTTGTCTCTTAATTTCTGCGTCAAGTGCAGAAATTCTGTTTGAGATGCAGTTTGTTTTTTAGAAAGATTGTATCTGGTGCGATGGAAGATACAGTGGAGAAAAGTCTCACTGGGCAGTTAATTCTAGCTCTTTAGCAGGGTTTGGATCCTGTTACTGTCCGCCATGCACCCTTTTTTGTGCTAGATTAAGGAGCTCCCAGTTATCAGAAATCTCTTCTGCTTAAGGGGCCAAGTAGGATAGTTTGTACATGTTTGTACATGGACGTGGACATGTTTGTTGTTAAAGGACAACGCTGATATCTCCTTTTTATTTGGTTTGTTTCTGGTTTTTGCCACCCTTCTGCCTCTGCAATATCTTCGAAAAAATGATGTGACCAAGTTTGTCCTAATTTAAGGAATTATGCATATTACTGCAGTCTTTCAGGTTGTGGACTTTTTTATTTATTTCTAGCCCACTTCTTTAATTCCCCCTCCTTAAAGGTGGTCAAAAACTTTCTGTAAATCTTGGTAGTAATTTTTTTTTCGCCTTTCTACTAGACTCTGACACTTCCTTATTCAAGTGTTGCAAAGAAATCTCCAATGCCAGAACAGATCAACTTGTAAATGAACTAGACATTGTACCAAAGGGTTTCATAACATTTCAGAAGATTACAGTGACACTGTCGCTGTATTAGCTCTCTTGCTTCTTGAAAAACTGCTTGATTAGGTAGAGGTGTTTGTATGAATCCATTCTGTATGTCTTCCGTTAAATCCTACATTTTATATAGTTTCCTAGTAGGTTCTAGGTAACAGTGTACCCGATACTGCAGATGCTGCCATCAAACCTTCAGAATAATTCTGGAAGTCCAACCAAGCTCTCGTTCAAGATCTCAAATTCCCATTTTCTGCTTCCCTAAGTCTTAATGACACCCTGGTGGTAGAAGGCTCCTGTCTGTTCTGCTCTGCCTTTTACATTAAGCAGGTCTCAGTAGCTGTTAGTGTTTTGTCGGTGTCTAGTCAACCATCACAAATATTTTACCTACTGTAACTTTTTTCTTCTGAAAGATTCTGTGTTTATTTCTAGCCTTTGTTGCAAACGTAGATAGCACAAGGCCATCTTTGTCCATGAAAAGCAGGGGGTGAACCCAGACTGATCGTAGTCAGGCTAATTTCATTGCCTAGGGTGAATGAAGTAGGAAGAATAAACATGCAAAAATACACCATAAAAATATATTAGATGAAAAATTATTTCCGTCTTAATAATTGACGTGAAAAAGGAAAGCTTCTCACAAAATATGTCTATTTAGAATATGAATATTTAAATTCCTTTTTAAAATGTGCTAAGTTAGCCAGAGGAAAAACGAAGAAAATTCACATGGAGGACTCAAACAGAATAGAAGATGCCCAGCTCTTCACAGAGAACTCTTTGAAAGTTCTTAATGGCAATTAGTCTCTTGCTTTGCAGCCAGGCCAACTGAAATCAGTGGTGTTTCTCAAGGAGTAAACCCTTCTCAGCCTGAACAGCTTATCAGGAGCGACTTGTCATATTGCCTCATGGTTTCGCAGGTCAAGTGCCTTAAACCAGGATTTCTTTAATTTGTTAGTTGTTTTCTGTCACATTCAGGCTCCTGAATTCAGGCATATAGATTTAGACTCAGACCTTCCGAAAGTGTTGGATGGCAATTTGGTTTCTACAAATTTGGTATGTATTTAATAACAAATCCCCAGCTCAGAGTACTTCCTGGTGGGACATTGGTGGAAGAAACTGTAGCTGTGTACTGCTTCAAACGGGGATGCATGTCATGTAAATTTATTGAGCTTTAATATAAACTGGTTTTAAATCAGGCAGCATCTGCTTAATCCATGAATAGCTGCTGGCTGTGTTAACAGTCAAGAGAGCTCACAGCTGATCCGTTTTCTTTTCTCTCCTGAAAAGAAAAAAGTCAATAGATATAAAGAGAGTGAGTAATAAATATTTCTACACTGCACTGATGAGGCATTCTTGGAAAACAGCAAGCTAAACAACTCTACATAATTCAGTAGATGGAAAAGTGGACTAAGAGTCAGGAAATAATTATGAGAGCTGGGAGAAGATTTTCCTTCAATGACTAGATTTGAAACAAATAGTTGGTGAAAAATGTCAGTTTCTGAGGAATCATATTTGTGATTTTCCCGAGATAATAAAAGCACCTGAAAATACAAGGGGCTGTGATTTGGAAATGCACCTGGCAGGGCTCCAAGGAGCTGTCATTGAAACATCTGCCTGCCCATGATGTTTGGGGCTCGGGAGCCAGAGAGGATTGTCCGCAGTGTCCCACGGCAATGGCATTCCCGTGAAAATACTTTGAGCATAAGGTGGCAGGAGGACTCTGGAGCATCCTGTGCCAAATACCGTACTTTCTAAACACACGTGCAATGGGGATAAATGCCAACACAGCCTAAAATGCCCTTTGTTAGCCAGAGTAAAGAGTCTGCCTTTCTTGTTCAACGCTGTGGTAGGGGAGGGGAAAAAATTTCTCAAAGCTATAAAAAGACTCTCCAAAAGATGCGGTGGGGAGAAGTGGGAGGAGGCACAGATGAAGTTTAGATTTAGAATGTTAAAAAATGATTATGTTATCCAAATCAGCTGGATGGTTATTTCTTTTAGCGTATTATTGCCACCAGAACCTCAGCCCTGCTCTAAATCAACTCAGCATTTCATCAAGAAGCCTATTCTTTGCTATAAGAGACCAAGAGTGCACAATTATGGGTTTCTTTTCCCCCTTGCATAATAAAATTGGGAGATTATCATCAAGTCTCTATTCAGATTTTAGGAAGGCTTTTTTATTTTATTTTTAAAACCCATCTTTGTCTGTAAGAGCTCCCTGTTCAGGCCAGCATGCTGTAATGATTACTGCTGTAAAGGCTTCAGTGGAGATGTGCTCTATTTCATTCTCAATGAGGGCTGATGGCATTTTGAGAGGCTCAGAATATCCTTTGATTACTGTATAAAACAGACTGGGGAAGATGGCGATGCAGCGTGCGGCATAGGAGGGGGCTGCTGCTTGGAGTGTTGCTCATCAACTTTCTTTTGTGCTTTTTTTTTTTTGTGTCTGCCATGTCACGATCACAAATCATGACCGTGTTGTGGTTTTCGGCCCGTTCCCCATCCTTTCCCTGTTTTGGGATTTGAAGCTCGAGGTTTGTACAGAAAAGAAGCTGCTGCTGCTCGCGTGTTTTGGAAAGATGCTCCAGCATACGAGCAGGAGCAGCGCCTTGACCCTTCTCTCCCCCAGGGAATTGTTAGAGTAGCCAGGAAATGGTGTGTTGTCTCTTCCAAACTGTGGGGAATTGGCCCAGTGTTAGAAGGTGCCGTTTACTGTAAAATGTCTTGGAGAGTGTATTAAAAAAAGAGTGACAGAAAGCTAGTCATGGATGACAGGAATGATACAGGAGTAAGAGAGATTGAAAGGGAAAGATAGACACATGCAAGCTGTCTCTCTTCCTGCTCTCCTGTCTGGTTGATACTCATGGTGCATTAATACAAAATAATAGGGGAAAGGAATTCTTGCGTCTTCATTCTCGTGTCCTGCATAGACCAAACTACATATTGTGCCAGCTGAATTTTGTTTGCCAGCTGTTCTGAAGTTGGTTCCTTTGGACGACTGTTCCTGAGGTCTGGAGGACAGAGGGGCTTCCAGGGAGAGTTTTGATGCCATTACAGCAGGAGAATGCTTTTATTTCCAGCCCAGGTGTAGGCGATGAGCCTATAGAAAAGCATTTCACCTCCGTTTCCCTGTCAGTGAGCCTGGATACTGAGTTTTGTGGCCACATCGTGCATCTCTTAACAGGTTATTTTCATTGGTCTTCTTGTAATCTTTGACTCCTCTACTTGGTTAAGCATTAGATTGAAAATATATGGTGTATGGCTGGTATTTTCCTGTAACAGCACAATTCTGTGCAATATTTAGATACGTCATTTCCTATACCACTATGCCAAGATTGTTAGGCCTGTTTTGTTTGTGATATATGCCATTTGCTGTTCACAGTCCACACTGAATTACTCCTAGAAGGCTGTATTCAGATTTGGGCACCCCACTGCGTATGGACTGCTCTAAAAGAGTTTGTACGTCTGACAACAGACAGCTGTTAGGGGAGAAAACTGTGCAAGAGGAAGTTTAAATGAGTCACCTGAAGCTACAAAGTCAGTCAGTACTGAGCTGAACCCAGGTCACCAGTGAAATGTCCATACTGATATTGAACAAGTTCAGGGATGTCTTAACCCACCATACTGCCGGCGCGTGATCTGGCACATGCGCACGATACAGGCAGCCTGTGTGAACTGAGCGAGAGCTCCAGCTGCCTGCAAATCTTACCTCTCTTCTGACAAACAGCAACCAGAAAAAACTTAGGTCCAGAAGAAACTTACGTGCAGAAAAGGCTTATTCCTTCTTTCTTCTGTTGATGTTTTTCACTCACTGACGTAAACTAGACGTTTTGTGTCTTGATTGCGGAAGGAGCAGTCATCAGAGACTGGAGCAAACGCTTTAGCTAACACGGGATGGTGCTTACATTCTTTTCTATACTTGTGTATCAACAGCCAAGTTAAAACGTTTACACACGTTCTGAGGAAGGGTAATGCTGGAAAAGGGACTGGGGCTTCATCATTTCCAATAAAGAGTCATCGATCCCCAATGGAACTTTATGGCTGTTGAACTAAGGGCATTGTAAATTGTTGCATAGCTACACGGCCTGTCCACAGCCTGTGTATATTAGTCCTACCTTCTATTTTTATTGTTGAATAATACACTCCCCTTTCCTCTCACTGGAAAAACGTAGGTCCTGTCTTGCTACATTAACTCCAGTGGGCCTCATTGCTGTTTGTGTGCCTGAAATAGGTGATGTAAGACACACGCACACATATCCCAAACCTGTTTCAGAGGATGTACATCTCCAGTATGCTGCGATTGTTTTTCTGTGCCGAAATGATGCAGGGTGCCAGCAATGACCCATAGCTAGTGCCAAGCCATGACACTTGGCAGTGATTCTAGTGGGAACTTTGCTTCATAGTCCTAGAGGAAAGTGCCCAGTGGGGAATGAAGTTTTCTTAAGTAGGGTCAGGCACCCTGGCCGAACAGAAGGAGAGCCATAAGGAATGCCAGACTTGTGCCAGGTGCTGTGAGCTGTAGGGATGGAAATGCTTTCATTGTAATGGCCCAGGGAGGCATCTAATGCTTTCTTTTTATGTATGGCCCTGCTCCGGGCACAGTCTAGGACCAGAAATCTCCAGAGTCCGCAAAGCCTTCTAGCTATTACTATACAAACAGCATTTCATTTCTATTTAACATTACACGGTGGTCTCGTGGTACACATTTTTTCCTCCCTTTGATTTTTGTCTCAGACGTGTTTGCTGTGGGCTCTCTGAAGCAGGGCAGAGTAAGCTGTTACCTCTGTGGTTAGAGGGAAGCAGGACTGCTCTTGAGCAGAGGTGGCTGCTCTCCTGGGGTGGTCTTTCCTATTTGAACTTCAGTTCAGATCAGTTGTAAATACCAGGCTGCTCCCTTGAAATGTAGCTGCAGTTTGCTTGGGGCTGGTGGGACAGCTCTGTGCTGCGTGCTCTGCCTGCAGCCCCACCAGAGCATCTCAAACGTCACTCAGATCCACTCGCATAAATCAACTGTCCTTCTTCCTAGAGAACAGCTGAAATTTTGGTGCTTGCAGCAAGATCTGCTCAGCCTGGTATGTTAGGAGGCTGCGGTTTGGTGACTTAAGCCTGGATACTGACTTGGTTTCAAATCAGGAAAATAGTTCAGATAATCGCTGAGTTGCCTGAAGCACGGACCATGAGACGCCCCTGAACAGGATGTGTTTGGGGCATCCCAGTGAGAAACTGGGAGTGTTTTACTCCTGCTTTATGGTTTGGTGCTTTGTGCGTACGAGAGCAGGAGACTGAAAGGGACTTGGGTTTTCATGTGGATAGGAGCAGTATCAGAGTGGGTTCAAACGTATGTGTGTGTGTGCGTGCACTGATGTTGGCAGAGCCTTGCCTTTAGTAAAGAAAAATCTTTCAGTCCCATGAGCTTAGCAGGCTGCTTAAGAACAAGAAACAGTAATAATTATGCAAGCCTATCAAATGTGTGTGCGCGGCTCAGTGGGTGACAACGAGAGCCAGCTCTGCAGCAGCGAGGGTGCTGTTGGGAAGCTGTGCTAGCAAGTGAAGCATGGGGCTACTGGATCGTGCGGTAAAATAAAATTTTGTTTATTTTCTGTTTGGTGATGGTCCTGGACCAACCATAGTCCCACAGCAGCATCACGTCACTGAGTACCTTCCGCATTTCTTCCACCTGAAATCTGCTGTGGGTGCAGCTTTGGCCCCCGTAGGGCGGGTGTGGGATGAGCTGCGGCACAGGCAGGGGAAGGAACATAGCTCTGGGTGCCATACTGCAGGCATGGCGCTAGGCTCAAATGAAAAGAGACAAGGCAGAGGCATATTCACACAACTACATAAATATGAGTGGCAGGACCCAACAAGGCTTTGATTTCATTACAGTTTAACATGCAGCCAGAAAATATTATGTCCCTGCTATAAAGGAGGAGATATTTACGTTTGGGAGATTTTAGAAGCAAGGAATTGGAAAATGAATTTAATGAATAGAAAGCAATAACACAAGCCAATATTCACAAAAGTGTTATTTACCTCTCTTTTATCAAGGCTCATTTTACACAAACGTTGGCGGTTATAATGGCTGATAATGTCACTGGTGTTTAATACCAAAGGGCCTCTAAAAAGGCTTTAGGGGACATTTGCTTGTTTGGTTTTTTTTTCTCCCTGGTGTTATGGTTGTGCCTAAAATGCAATCATGTGGTATAAAGAATGAAATATCGGGCATTTCTGATTAGGGCTGCTCATGGGCAGTTAAAAAGGCTAGGCTCCTTCTGGCGGATGCCCAGAGTTTAAACATCAGTGGATGTGTGCACTCCAGAGCTAATGGGTGTAATGCATATTACACTATCAAAAGGGGGTGATTACTGATCAATTTTTTCTTTTTTTTTTTTCCTCTAGTGTGCAAGTTGAGACCTTTTAAGTAGGTTTTTGTAGTGAGGTGTTTGAGCAAGCAGCCTCTGAAGTCTCTGTCCATCTCAACAAGCTAGAGATCTTGATCGTTCAGGTCAGAATTTCAGGATCAAAAGTCCAAAAACCTAGATCTTCTCAGTAAAGGAACATCAGCTTTTTTTTCAAGATAGTATTTAAGGTACAAAAACAACGACCAAAAAAGAAAAATCAACAAAGTAAATTGGATTAGACATACAAATAAAGCTATTTAAGGTTTCCTTGGTAAGGTACAAATGTATTTTCTGCTCACGGTGTGACTCATGTCCTGACCTGTGAGAGTTGGCTGGGGCTTTCAGGACTTATCTTGGAAGCCTACAAAATGATGACATCACCTGGCAATTAGCAGGCAATTTAAAGACATTTAAACAATTATATCACATTTTCAGCCCCACTAATTGGCACCGCAGCTGTTTTCTTTGCCTCCTCTTTTTGGAACAGTGGCCACAGTGTATTAACTCATGGGGAAAAACAGTAAAGAGTTTAAAAAGTGTGCAGACACCAGTGGTTTGGAGAAGAGCCCAACTATAAGGTTCTGTGTCAAGGGTGTTGTGAGACAACTATGTTTAGTACAGCGCTAAAGGGGAGGCATGAAGAAATACCATTACTGTGATCTTAATTGGCAGGTCACTGACTGGGAAGGGTCTTGTCAGCAAAAATAGCAATAAATGCGTTAATGCTGGTCCGTTCTCTCCTGACGTCTTGCGACAGGGCTATTCTAAGGGGGCGTGTTATTGTGTTGTTATAGTTGCTTAGTATGTATTTAAATGTTAGAGTCAAGGCCAAGAAGATTTAAAGATAGAATGGTGGGTTTACCCTTTTGTGATGATGGTGGGGCAAAGTATGCCGACAGATAGATAATGTGGCCATCCTGGAACGATATTTTTTAAGTTGCTAATCATCTAGACATTTACTGGCAGAGGAGCGTAGCCCTGTGAACTGAAGCCAAGCCCTTGACAAAAGACTTGCTTTTTTAAGTTACCCTGAAGAGATCGCTGTGGGCTGTGAACTAAAAGTAGTTGAAGACAGCTCTCCAGTTATTCTTCCAGAATCAATAAACCATGAGTTGAAATTCATGGGAGTGCCTCTGTGAAAATAGAAAGATGTAGATTAAAGGTGTGTAATGTAGCAAGGAGTAGTACCGAATAGAAAAGGAGTAGTTACAGTCACTTGTTTAGTGCCTATGAAAAGCAGACAGCAGCAAACTCCAATCCCCCGTCTATAATACTAACATGGTATTGCTATAGCTCTTCCCGCTCTCGTACAGTCTGGAAGGCTGTAGGCACCTTGGAAATCAAACAAAGCAAACCCCCTCTTTGGAGTCTTGTAGCCTGCAGGCGGGAGGGAAGGAAGCTGGGGAGCTTTACAAGGAGGTAGAGGATTCCCAGCAGAGCTTTGGATTCCTCACTGTTAAGAGTTGACTCTGTAGTCACCACTTTGTATTTCTTCTCTGGATCCAACCTACCATCGGTGTGCCTAAATATTGGTAAACTATGGTCTTCCGTGGACCACAGTTTACTACTCACCCATCTTAAACCTTTCTTTCTCTGTCTTTTGGACTATACAGAAGGCTTCCCTGAATTCAAATAAAATACAAGATCAGAGGGCAAGGACAATCAGAGCGTCTCCTGCAGTGCAACATCCTGTAGCCATCAGTAGGACTTCAAAGTAGCATCCGGCAGGCTCAGGGGATGGTTTTTATCCATTTGTCTAAGACAGTATGGGTTGTAACATGTCGGTGTGTCATTACAAGGTGACAGTAAATCTGTGGTACAAAAGGAAGGGGGGGTGGGGGTCAAAGAGGATCTGACCTCTGCAGTCACAGCATCTCTGGTTTCCACAGTGTTCCCTGTTTAAAGGGACCTTCCTAGGTGTCCCAAACAAGCCTCTTGCAGAAGACCGCCACGTTACAAGCCTGCAAGCTCATAGTCTGTATCCAGATGTGTATTGGGGACCTTGATGTCTGTTCCCTTTAAAAAAAAAAAAAAAAAGTAATTCTGGTAAAGTGTCTTCCGTTCCTTCTTCTGTTACGATCTTCTCCCAAGTGTGATCATCTCGGCCAGGCAACTCCTGACTTTGTTTTTTCCTTCCCTGCCTGTGAACCTTTCTTGGCTGTTGTTGTTCTGGATACGAGTACACTGGTCTTGAATAAGAGAGAGACCACGCACAGATGTGGCAGCACTGAAGTTTGCAGGCTGATCCAGCCAAGCCCTTTGCCGTCTCTTTCTGTACTGCCTCCGATGGCGCTTTCTTTGCGGCGGGCATCGTCCTTGCTCCTCCAGCTGTCAGCAGCCACAGCTGCTGGGTCAGAATGGCCAAAGCTGCTCCCAGGCCCAGGGCTTACGTTTAATCTCTGCTTTTCAAATGTAATGAACTCTTTGGCGAACGCTTGGTGAAATCGGTCACAGTTGGCTTAGACTTCAGGTGTCTCAGCCCCTCCTCCCTCAGCCCTGCTACCCGTGCGCAGAGCCCTCGGAGTGCACGCTGGCCACACAAGGCAGAGCTCGGCCACTTGTGCTAAGGGTGGACCGGCGGCTGCCAGGCTCCCTCTGCACCCACTGAACCAGGCCTGCATTTGGCCATTTGATTAAAGAGCAGAGGAGATTCAAGTTCAGCTCCAGCCTCTAGAGAAACTGCTGTTTCAGTGCTTTCAGACTATATTTTGTTCTTGACCCTCCCGTCTCTCCCTGTCATGTTTGGGTCTTACTACCTTCTCTCCCTTCCTGCTCAGCCTCCTGCCACATGCCAACCATTTCTCCCTCCCTGCACCTCACATTCTCGTCTCACTTGCTGTTGTCCTCCATTCCTTTGCAAGCCACCGTTCCCTGGCTCCTGACCATCCCTGCTGCCAGCTCCTCCAGCTCCACTTTTCTTGCAAGCCTCTAAACTCCTTTGCAATCTGCTCAGACTGCTGTTTCCTCCTCCTTCTACCCACTGGCAGGGTGGTCACTGAGACCGTGGGATAGATCCTCTCCTGTGTTTCCTCCCCGCACCTCGTTTTCCTGGGGAGGAACAACTACGGAGTCCTGCTCAAGCCTTGCCAATGGATGGTGCACGTAGACAATTCAGCTAACAAAGGCTTTCCTGCACTTTTGTAGTTTGCAACCTGGAGGCTTTTTAAGGTCATCACTTGGCTAAATATGGATGAATTTTCACAGGGATGGAGAATAGTGTATCTCTAACTAGGGCTCATCACCACGCTTACACCTCAAACACAAGTGCGAGGTCTGAGTGACGAAATGGCTGCGGGGATATTTCACATAGAAGGAAATGAGCATATTTTTGATCGCCCAAAAAGGGTCTTCAGACAGGCAGCACGCATTTAAAAAAAAATGTATGGTTGTTTTTAAGGTATTTCCTGATGGAGGTGATTTGCTTAAACACAAAACATTCCTTTATAAAGTAAGCTACTTGACAGTGACCGTCATCTCCATCCTGATGTTTTGGGAATAAGTTTATAAAGGAAAGATTGACTGCAGTAGATCCAGTCCTTACTACGTGAGGATGCGTGTTGTCTTTTCTGTTAATTTTGGTGTGTTTCTTGGTGTGGATATGTTTTTGAAAGGGATTTTGATGAATATCTTCTAAAATGGAGTGTTCTCAGGGTGGCTGGACTTCTTCCCTGAGGCAGTGGGTTTTTCCTTCTAATTCATCTCAAGTTTAGACCTTCTTTTTTCTTTCCCCCAACTAGGACATAAGGGAAATACAACAAATTTTTTGAAACAAAATGGGAAACAAAGCAGTTATGAAGAACTGAAATTGTGGTCTCAAAAACAAAATTTTGGCCGTAGAAAAACACATGAAAAATAAAGAATTCTTTGTTTTGGTTTTATTTTAGTCAAGAAAATCATCATTTCCTCAATGAAAAACAGTCCAGTTTTGAATAGCAGTAATAAGTGTAAATGCAGCTGCTGTACTGATGATGTTAGAGCAGTTCAGGGTCCACAGAGCAGTGTAAGATGCTTCCAGAAACCAATATCAAAATGAAGATCTCGGCATGGATACTTTGGTGTACAGCCTCTAAACTTCTCGGTAAAACCCCTTAGCCTGTGACACAGAGGTAACATTAGAAGAGTGGTGTATGTTGAGAGCACAACCGTGGCACGGTGGCGTTCTAAAATCCAGCAGCTGCTGCGCTATTTGGGCTTACCAAGCCTAGGGACTGTTTTTCCTGTGATGCTTAAGCTAGCTGTAACAGTCTGGTGACAGCCCTGCACCCTCCTGCCCTCCCGTTATCCCTCTCCTGCTTTGTCCCTGCGAAAGGAAGCCTTGGCTTGGAGCTAGATGCTTTCTGCTCTTCTCCTGCCCTGTATTTCCTCAGAAGTTGAGTGCGCCATCTGTCATTCGTTCTGCACAATCTGCCTTTCCAAAAATTAGACACGAGACATTTGTAGAGTATACAGCTGTCAGCAGGTGTAGCATGGCACTTGCCCTTACCCAGCAAGAGGAACTCAGCAGCCCTCCCTAGGACTGGCGAGGCCCACAGCTTGCTGGTGCTGGTGACACATTTGCCATGATTGAATTCTTTGAATTTTGGATTCAGTTAGGAAATCTAACTGATGTGCATGTTTCTTCCCACTAGCTCATACAGCTCATGTGACTTGTTTCATTCATGTGACCTCTTATTATGTATCCATCATTCCATTTTTCTTTCCTATTAGAGTGAAATTGGACACAGCCCTCCACCTGCCTACACCCCTATGTCAGGAGTAAGTATTTCACATTCAACCTTCATCCTTTAGGTTTTCCTCCTTCCTTCACTGCATATTTTCTGTGTTTCAAACCCCTTTTTCCTACATAAGTGGCCCAAAAGCCAACAGTGAACAAAGTTGTTTATGTAAGTAATCAAATAGGATCTCTACACTCAGCCTGGATTTGTGTGCAAGCTTATGGACCCACACCCAAAATTCTGCCAACTGCCAGCTTCTCTTGAAAAAGCATTTAGGTAACAGGCTTGGATGAATCTGTACGTTTTTCCTTCCTATTTATAGGTCATGATGTCGAAATTTCCTTGCACGCCCTTGCTGACAAGCAAAATGGTAGGTTGAGTTGAACCACTGAGTTGAGGTACCAATACGAACGCAGTTTCCAGCCTGAAGTGCGCTACCTGATGGAATTACATAGTGTTTGGGTGACTGTCGCTGCAGGACACCCTAAAGTAGCACCCTCCTAGGAATAAGCAGAGTTCAGAGATGATAGTGTCCTCTATCCTGGTCCCCTTTGCAGAAGGAGGTTTCCGTAACATGAGGTTTAAGGGGTTTGTTCAGAAATAAGGGAAGATTGCCACAGTAATAGAAGAAGAGATACCGTGTTTGCCTCTTGCAGCTGTGTATATCCAACCTCCATGTGTTTACGTAGGAGGCAAGTTTTTCTGTCCCATTTCTAGCCCTGAGCAGCCAGCCTGTGTCCCTGCTCCCCTCGCTGCACTGATAGGGCCTCCCTGGGAGGGGAAGCCAGCTCAGCACCACCGGGCAGACAGATGCTTTGCCAGTCCACAACAGAGCCTGCGCTGCTGCCGATCCCGCAGTGCTGCCAACACAGCAGTCTGCAGGATGGACAAGGCTTCCCTGCCCGGTGAAATGCGCCGTTGAGCGAGTGTGGCAGGAAAGGCACAGGAGCCGCAGGGATGAGCCGCAGAGATGACTTGCTGCTGAATCTTCTCTCCCTTCGGAGTCTCCTTTCTCATGCTGCCTTTTCTTTTTCAACAGAACCAGTTTGTATACAGAGACGGTGGCTATGCTGCAGAAGTGCCGATGCCGTACAGAGGTCCAGGCTGCATAATACCAGAAGCCCCAGTTGCTCAAGGGGCCACAGCGGAAATGTTTGAAGATACTTGCTGTAATGGCACACTGCGAAAACAAGTGGCAACGCTGGCAAAAGAGGACAGCAGCACCCAGAGGTACAGCGCTGATCCCACTGTCTTCATACCCGAGCGGGTCGTCCGGGGAGAGCTGGATGAGGACGGGTACATGACTCCAATGCGAGACAAACCTAAAACAGGTAAAAAAATTGTCTTTCTGGAGTAGCACCTGCTCTAGTCTGACTGCATTCTCTCTTTTTCTGCATCAGCAGCTTTTCACCAAAAATGGCTTTACTGAAAATCCCAGCAAGGTTGAAACATTCTGACTTGGTTAATATTTCTTTGCGTGGGGATTCATTTTTCTTTGCTTAATTTGCTACTTAGAAAAGCTGAAATGTGCCAAAGCGTCAAGTTTGGCAATTCCTCCTTTAACTTTTCTTTCTGGGAAATAAGAGAGAAGAATAAAAAAACCCCAAATCTCCTTCTTAACCAAACACAAATCTTCAGTTATTTCCAAGAAAATGATCTATCTTTGGCCAGCAGTCTCCACTTTGCTTTGTTTATTGATCCTCTTTACCTTCATGGCATTGTGCTTGGTAAATGTCACGTTGAACATATCACAGAACCAGTACACACAGTCGGCATTTCATACCCAAAAGAAGTTTAGGACTGAAAGAACAAGGTGTGCTTCAGAGAGACCATCACTGCAAGGTGAAGTTTGCCTCGATCTGTGCCAGCTCAGAGAGCTACACTTCCCAGTTTCATTCTTTTCTTCCTTTTGAAACAGTAACAACAGTCTTTTAGATGTAAGGAGGAATGTCATTAGTAACGTGCTTTCAAACATTTGCAATAGCTTTAAAGAAATTAATTAATGCAAATGTAAATGCCAAGTAACTACTAGGTTTGCTTCAAAATTTGGAAGCCACTTACCCTTTGTGTTACATGGTGGAAACGGAGGGAGTCCTGGGGCTTGACCCACAGTGGTAGCAGTTGTGGGAGAGCGCTCGTGGCCCTACTTTTCAGCAGCAGCCCTTACAAGAAGAGATTTGGTGCTGTGAGTTTGCTTCAGTGTAAGCCCACACCTGTCTTCGCATACAGGTTCGCCCTGGGGAGCCTCAGAGCCCTGCAGGGGCTTAACACTTCACAGGTGCTACCCGAGCCCCCGGGCATGCGGTAGTAGCCGCTCAGGAGAAAGCACGTCCTTCCTGTCTCACTGGGCACAGATGCAGGTTTGTCACAGTGTGGCCACGACGCTGCACTCCGTCAGCTGGGGGACTGAAATGAAAGCACTGCTTGGTTGTCATTGCTTAAAAAAAATGCTTCCACTATGCTCTCGGTGTGGGCACAGGTGCCTGTTCCACCTCTCAGATAGTTTTAGCAATGTGGTCAAAGGTACTTACTAAGTCTTGCACTTTTGCATTTAATAGTTTTGAGCCGTTCCAGGATACAACCAGAGTTGAAGTGGGGACAGCCACTCTCTGGCTGTGGGACCTGTTTCCTCTGTGTGGAAGTGTCTCCAGAGACCATGACCAGAGCCATGCTCCTGGAGACGGAGGTCTTGTGTTAGCATCCCTGTGCGACACAGGCAGGCTGAGAGGTCGTCCCTCACTAATGACGGTGGCGTTGAGACCCTGTTTTGCGTGGAACCTCTAGGCTGTGAGATGAAAGGTAGAATTAATACTGGAGGTGGGTTTGATCTGATCATTTCCAGCCTTGAATGAACTGGATGCTTTTGACTATCTTGCTGCAGGGATCCCACCCCCACTTCCTTTTGTCCCCAACCCACCTCCAAACCATTTCCTTTGCAGCCCACTTGCAGTGTCTGCAACCTCCTTCCTGCGCTGGCCAATTGGCTGTGTGTTTTGCAGCGAGACCTCACTATAAGCAGAGCAAGCCAGGACATGACACCCAACAAATCCACTGCTCTGTGTCTCGGTCACCTGTGTGTGATCGTGGGAGGGAGCTTAATAAGCATGTGGTTTTTAACCCAGGACAGCCAGTCTCTTCACGCTTTTCTTCCCTCCCCACCCCCTGTCTGGTTTTCCATGCAAGCTCAACTTGCCTTGAAACCTTTCTGCAATTCAGCTACCATTTTTTGTGGCATTACTCCACAGCAAGTGATTTGAAGCAACTGTAACCTGCTCCAAGTCCTGGTTTGTACTCTCTTGTACTCTTTCCAGGGCTCATTTGAATAATTTTTTTAATAATGCTTCGAGGCCCTTTGTCCTTCAGGGATGGAAGGTTTTTAATCAGGCAAATTGTTCTGTTAGAAATGAAGCTGTCTTAGAAGTTAGCCCTTGGGGATGGTTTTTGTGCAGAGAGGCTTAACTAAGATTTCTATAGAGCTTTCTGGATGAAAAGACTGCGGAGCAGAGTGTTTGACTGATGTGTCCGAGGTTGCCGAGAGAGTCAGCATCAGAGGCAGAAGTCACTCGGCGTGTTTGGCTCTGTAGGTCATACCCTGAAAGGAAGTTCAGGATCAAACAAGGTGTGCGGGCTATGGCTCAGCGAGAGCTGTAGTTTAGTTTTGAGCTTTGCTGGAATGAGTGGCTGGGGTGAAAAGATGCACAAGTCCGAGTACTGCTTCTGGTACAACCTGGTAGTAAGGCGCACATGGAGATTGCTACACAAATGGATTACTGCCTCTCCTTGCTGATTTATTTTTAATCTCTCCTTAGATTACCTAAACCCAGTGGAAGAGAACCCATTTGTTTCCCGACGAAAGAATGGAGATCTCCAAGCTGTGGACAACCCAGAGTATCACAGTGCTCCGAACGGGCAGCCCAAAGCAGAGGATGAGTACGTGAACGAGCCATTGTACCTCAACACTTTTGCCAACACCTTGGAAAATGCCGAGTACCTGAAGAACAATTTGTCGGAGAAAGCCAAGAAGGCCTTTGACAACCCAGAGTATTGGAATCACAGCCTGCCCCCACGAAGCACCCTCCAGCACCCGGACTACCTGCAAGAGTACAGCACAAAATACTTTTACAAACAGAATGGACGGATCCGGCCCATTGTGGCAGAGAATCCCGAATACCTCTCCGAGTTCTCCCTGAAGCCTGGCACTGTGCTGCCCCCACCACCCTACAGGCACCGAAATACAGTGGTGTAGTGACCGCGGTCTTACAGAAGTGGAAAGGCAACCCCTTCTAGCTGCCTCACTCTTCGTCCCTCGCTCTCCTTTTCTCTCTCTCCCTGCCCTCCCTCCCTCCCTTTCTTTCTCCCGTGAGCTTCCTCTTCTTCCCAGTTCACTCATTTTTGATACTTCCAAATGAAAGAATGTCTTGGAGTCGTTTGCAGATGGGATTGGGAACCTGGAAGTAAGGAAGAAAGGAAGGAAGGAAGGAAGGAAGGAAGGAAAGAGCCTGAAAGAAGGCATTTACAACCTGGCATTTCTCACTTTCCGCAGATCCGGAGGGTCGGACGGTCAGGGAAGCCAGGCAGTACCCCAGTAAAGGCCAGTGGCAGTGTTGCCTGCTGTCGAGCTAGTTCTCAGCGATTCAACCCAGACGCTGTAGGGAAACCACAGAGAGGCTGTTCCCTTCAGCAGGAACTGATGAGAGTCTGTACAGCATTCCTGGAAACCCCACTGCAGTTTCCATTAGGGGGAAAATGGACAATTTTTGTATCATGTGTGATAGCATAGTAATTGAGATTGAGAATCCAATTTCTTTCTCTAACACTTTCTATCCTAGCAACTGAAAATGGCTAACCTGGCTTTTCATAATCGTTCAGATCTTCATCATGGCTTTCCAAGAAATGATGATGTGACTCTTCACATACAGCTAAACCGTTTTTCTGAGCCACACCATGATTTTGTGCCAATTCCTAACCACAGAGACTCCAGCTCAGAACTGGTACATGACAGCCAGTTTTGTACATGTGCCAACATGACAAACGCTTTTAAACACAAAAACTCTTTCAGAAGAGAGCAACAAAACCACTCCTCCAACATGTTCTTTTTGAAGCTGAAAGACAGGCCGAGAAACCAAGATTTGTATGCAAGCAGCTTTGCTTTCCTGTTTTATACCTGCTGACTATAGATACATAAAAACACCCAAACAAATTCTTCCCTCTTTTCCTTCTCTGTGATCATGAAGGGAGTTGGAGATGCTGTCAGGCAACACTGAGGACAAGATGGAGAACTGGAGAGTTTGATATGGGTCATGAAGTCTGCTAGTGTTCTGTGGGGTGGTGGCGGGAAGGGTCCTTTAAACTGGAAGACAGACACTGGACTGGAGAAACCGCCCATGGCGGTTCACTGGAAAGTTAGTTTGCACTTAAGCTCCAATTTTATTTGAACTGTTTTCTGGATTTTGAATGAAGCAATATGGAAGTGACCAGCAAAATACGAAATAATAATTTTAAATTATTAAAAAAAAAATTATATGTAAAGGATGACTGTGGAAATGCCAAAATGAAGCAAATCAAGTCTTTGGAACAATGTCTGCCAGTTCTGAGAGCCATTGCATTGACTGCTTCAGAGAATACAGTGACAGAGCAATGAGCTCTTACTGCTGCCATGTGAAGGACAGCAGAGCAAGCCCTGAAAGGGATCGGAGGAGACAAATGTCTTGCTCTGGCTTGCAGCACAGTACGGAATACTTTTTTCTAAAAGGAGGATTACTCCGGCACAGAAGATGGTACATATGAGGTTCGAGAAGTCAAAATGTGCATGACTCGCAGAGCTTTCCATCAAAAATGTAAATAAGTATGAGTCAGTCTCCTTGCACTTAGTTCTGCCTTCATCAATCTCAATTTTTAGGTAGACACCCCCACCCCCCAGCCTGCTCCTCTTTGGAAATCTCTTTCAGCCAGAGTTCTGGACGTTTTTAGCAACCTGAGGCAGATGGAGCTGGGAAGGGCGACATAGTGGCTAGAGACACTGATGGCTCGCTCCTGACACTCCAAGACCCATGTGTGTAAGAGCATTTGCGTACCTAGTTCCCACCAAAACTCTTAAGGAACTATTTGAAGATCTGCCTGTGTCTCTATCCATCGAGGCTTTTAAAGGGGAAGAAACAATACCTGATGGATGGCAATCTTAGGTGATACAACAGTAATTCAGTTTATGCGCTTCAGTACTGTGAAAGTTGAGATCTTTGGGGTGACCTAACCTGGCAACAAAACCAGCAACCGCCAGTGTTCTGGAAATGGCATCAAGCTCCTCCAAATTCCAGCCGTCTCAACAGCTCGCCACCTTTAATCGTAGAGAAGCAGAGGAAGGAGTAAGAAACAAGCAGTAGTTACCCAAATCTTGGTGGCTGAGTGTCAGCTTGGCAAAGGTACGAAGAGATTTCAAACCTGGGTTGGTTGTTATGCTTATAGATGGGAAACAAATTGTGTATGATGATCACTAGGCCAAGGTTGGTTCAGCCAGCAGCCTGTTTCTGCATCAGGTGTGTTCAGGCCAGCTTGAACCGGCTGCAGGGCGGATATTAAACCTGTAAACTGAGTACGTAGCTGAAGAGTCTGAAAACAGCAAGAACACGTACAGATCTTTGAAGCTATTATAAGGAGTTACTGGGTCCACTGGTACCAAGGTGGTTTGTGTCAGCAGAACAAAATGACCAGCAGACCACTGAAGTGGGGTAGGTGGTTACAAAAACATCACGCGTCAGAGAGGCCTTGCCTGTTCCCGGTGCCCTCCCAAAACTCCTCATGATCTTGGCAGGCAACAGAGGCAGGGGCTGGGGGCGCAGAGACGTGACTGGGCTGGGGCGCAGAGGGGTGGCACGAGGTCCCGGAGACACCACTCAGGGAAGGTTTGCCAGTGCTAGTGCTCACAGGGTGTCGTCTGAAGCACGGGCAAAGGTCTGCTAGACTGGGACACGATTGCCAAGCTGCCTGGGGACAAAGTCTGGCACGGGATTGCGGATGTCCCGATTCAGCACAGAAGCAGCTGGAGTTACATAGATAGGTGGAGAAAGGGGTTGATTTGTCCCTGGACAAGTCTTGTAACAGAGTAACTCCTAATGGAGGAAAAAAATAAAATAAAATCCTGGTACA
The DNA here is from genome assembly GCA_013398225.1 of Steatornis caripensis. NCBI lineage: Eukaryota > Metazoa > Chordata > Aves > Caprimulgiformes > Steatornithidae > Steatornis > Steatornis caripensis. The sequence continues at coordinate 310,415 of VZSC01017929.1, read as the reverse complement.
GCTTACGTGTTTGAACGCAAAGAGGTGCGCTCAAAGGCTGCTGGGGCAGAAGCATGCACACCACCGGCCCTGGATGGGATGGTGCTGGGATGTAGCTGCTAACGGGAGGTGAGGCCTGTTTGTTTCTCTGGTAATTTAAGTAGTACCGGTGTTGGAAACAAGCCCGTTGAATAATCAAAATGTAAATAATTGTGGTTTTTAACAATTTAACATTTTATTTCTTACAAAACTTGACTTATTTATTCATTTTAATTGTTGACTGTGGGTGTGATATAATATATTAAGTAGCATGGAAATGCAAGATGTTCCTTGGAGTGAGGCAGCGCGAAGGCCAGAGCAGAAGCTGCCTTACGCTGGGACTCTGACGTGCAGCCAGGCTGAGCCCTGCTGAGCCGTGCTAGCTGTGTCTTGAATGGTAGAGGGCAAACAGAGGGTTAATGAGCACAGTGATTCCTGCTGATGGAAAACTCGACAGACTGCAGCTTCACAAACGGGCATTTTTTTTTTTTTTTCCTGAGCTTCGGATTTGAGTTGCAAATGCCAAAAATGGCCCTTATGTTTCCTGCTGCGCCAGTAGCTGACCTTTGTTGCAGTGTATGGGCCTGCGTGGTGCTGAGCGTCTGGTTGACCGGTTCCTTTTGCCAAGTAAGAGCAGCAGTCTTGTGAACATGGCCTGTAAACGTGCGCGTTTCCTCTGGCGGGGTGGTGCCTCCGAGCTGCTTTGGCAGGTGTTTGCCTCTTTGCCAAAGAAAGTGTAACCATGCTTGAGAAAGCAAAACTGAGCACAGAAATGTTTGGCTGCCTCGATCTGATCGGCAGAAATACCTGGCTGGCCCTGACTCACATATTTGCCTTGGTGCGTATAGCTGCTGGCTTGGCGAAAGAAGTCAGGCAAATGTAAGTGGCAAAACATGGCAAATACTCGGCTGATTGATTACGCTGTGAAAGGTGAGGGTCAGGGCTTGGAAAGAATAATTACAGGTGTGAGGGAAAAGCAGGTATGGCCACAGAGGAACTGCATTTTGTCAGCACAACGCAGTCGGTGAGAGCATCAGCGCAAGTATTTTTTCTGGCTGTAATTAATTCTCTAGTTCTACAATGGTATCTGTAGTCAGCGCTGCCAGTTTTATGGATTTCATAATGCGGTCTCCTGTTCGTAAATGTTTTCCTCTCCCTGCACAACAGAAGAGCAGTGACTAACTTTTCAAGAGCAGATACCCAAGTGTGTACCAGCCATTGTCCGAGGCACAAAGCGACACGCTAAGTGAGAGAGAACAACAGCTTATTTTTTTCCTAATCTCTTTCAGTGGTAGTCGTCTTAGATGTTATTTTCTACCTGAGGGTTATTTCAAATAGATGTGGATGCTGGACCTGATTGACTTGCTGTAACATAATTGACTGAAACCAACTACGTTAATGTTTACTTCTTCAGTTCTTCTCAAATTTTTCTTTTTCTGCAAAATAGCCACGAGGGATTGTTACACGGCCGTTCACTCAGGTGTAGCAGAGTATTTACGACTGGCTTTCAAATAGGTCATCTCTCACAGGTGGCAAGCAATGGAAATAAATCCGAGGGAGTCTCAGCAGTAGGAGCCACCGTGTGGGTCTGTTTCAGGTACCTCAAGCTCAGCCCAGAAATGCTTTCCTCTGTACGGAGAGCGGTTACATTAACCCTGGTTGTACCACTGATTTGGTAGAAAATGTGTTTCTTCACTGCAGGAATTGTATGCAACCATCTGATTCCATTTATTTCCTGGATTAATGGGGGGATTAACCTTTCCCTTCCCGTCCCACGGCCGCTGAGCCCGCAGGGTGCGTGTGAAGGGCACTTGTGCGGACGCGGTGCTGGGGCACGGCAGCACGTCCACGTGCCACTGATCTGATACCTGTTTGCGCTATAGATTTGAGACGAATGACAGGGGAGCGTTTCCCCCCCACCCTCAGCCACCCCCAGTCCCAGCCTAGAAGCAAAGAAAATGGCAGCTCTGAAAGACCAGCTTGGCCCTGACTCTCTGTGGGTGAGTTCTTTCCCTAGCTATAGGTAAAGCTGGGTGGTGCGGGTGAAGAGCCCTAGCTGTGAGGTAAGTCAGCCTAGAAATATAGCTTGGCGTTGGGGGCGGGGCGGTGTTTGGGCATGGGCCTATACGGGAAATTTGGGCTCCTTTATACTGCCCGGCAGATGAGGAGACTTTGGCACAAGTCACAATTAGGCTGTTGGTTGTGTGATTCCCCAGGGTAACTGAAGGCGCCTCGGTCAGCCTGGCTTTCCCCGAGAGCCCTGTGCACACTGGGCAGGCCCCTCTTTACGGAAAAGGTAGCAGCCACTGCAGCACCCACATGCACGTACACATGGGGACTCGCGCCCTCGGGCATCGCTCGCTCATTGGGATGGATTTTTCCCTCACTTTGCATAGCTACTGTATCGGGGCTTCAAGCCCGATTTCCCAACCACATTTTGGAACTGTTGAGCTCAGGTAGGTATTTACCTGCTTTGTTGAAGGTGGTTTAGCTTGAGGGTGACTGGTGGAATAGAGGCTGTAACATGAACCAGAGCCGAGCTTCTGGATATCAGTCACCCCTTTGGCTCTTAAAGAGCACCTCAAAGGGGACAGCATCACCCCGAGTTCCCTTCGGCAAGTGTTTTTCAAAAGGTGGCGTTACTTGCAGATACATGAAGACTCTGCACCCATCCATTTCTAGCTCTGTCACTTGCAATGTTCTCATTCCCGTGGATCTTGGACCTCTGCTGCTGACAAAACTGCTCGTTTGTCGTTACATAAGATCTTGGATTTGGTTTCAAATGGTTCTTTTAGAAAGCCAGGGCTGTGCGAGGTGGGGTGCAAGCAGCCACGGTCGTCCCACGGGGCAGCCTGTGTTTGCGAGATTCCCTCTCTTTTTTATATTCTGGCTCCTGCTAAGCGTTGAACAGGTAGAAAAGATCACGGTTACAAATGGGGCTTTCAAATTGGGAATAAATAACAGAAATAAAGCTCTGTGGTTAGAAGCACCACTCTCAAACGTCCAGAAATCACATCTCCACCTTTGTTTTAATTTTATTTTAGCACAAGGTCATGTTCCTGTACCATTGTGCAGATTAGTACGTTGTTTCGCTGGTAGGCTCGTTGCTCTTGGGGAAATGACTGAGGTAAGGCTGCCGTCAGTGGCACTGTGGTGATGGCTGGGATCCGCCCGTACGTTTGGATGATGTGGAGCACCTTTCGGGGGAAGCTTGTGGGTGTTTGCGTCTGAGTGATGGCGGTGGGACTTGCTTGAACTGCAGCCAAGCACATCTCCTAACCAGAGCCAGACTGAAGAGGTGCTTCCACCCAAGGCATCCTCCAGCTGGGGCCTGTGCTGACAAGCCAGGAAAAGGCGTGAGGGGGAAACCGAAGGACGTTACCCCCTACTAGGAAGTGAGGAGTCAGAGCTGCTTTATTTTTCCTTTTTTATAATTTAATTTTGAGAGAGCGCTTTGTGGACCTCGGTAGAGAGGGGCTTGAAGGGGAGATTTGTAAGGTGTTACACAGTGTCAGTATGTCCCAGTTCTTCTCCCCTCCCCAATAAAAAAAAGCCATGAAACCGTGCTCCAGACGTGTCGTGGATGAAACCATCAGGGCAAAGGTGCGTCCCGCACAGCACCCTCTCGCTGATGGCTCAGGTGTGACCAGGGCGCATGCGTACATCAAGCCATCAGCTGTCATTGCCGTGCGCTGGCCGTTCGCGCCGTTCGCCAGCCGTTTGGTCCCCACGGCGCCACCGTCCCCGCGCCCTGCCCAGCCTTTGAGCCCTCTGAGGGAGAAAACACTGTATTGTTCATAGCGCTCCGAAGACTAAACCTTTTTGGGATAACCACAGTAATAAACTGTGAATGGTATTTTATAAGTAAGTGTAGATATGTATGCCGTTCTTTTGAGGTAAGGTACTATGACATATGTAGCATAAACTGGTACTGCTGTTAAATGGGTCGATTATTAACTGAGCAGCTGTGTAAGGGGTAGCTAACTTTGAATGCACTAAACAACCGTTCCTTTGAAGAACGAAGACTGAAGGCAGTTGCCGGGACTTGTCTTTTTATGGTGGGGTATGTTAAGAAGAAAATGCAGGTCAATGAAGACACATAATTTTTTTATAGCATTTTAATGTTGGAAATTGGTTCATATTCGACACATTATTCACTATGGTTTTAGTCCTTTTTTTTTTTTTCTCCCCCACAGTTTTTGCAAGTTCCCCAACACCATAAGCTGGAATTTCTGAAGAGGTAGGAGCCCTAGTGTAGGGAGGGGAAAAAACAGTCCCTTTCTGTAAACAGATACCCAAAATTTATTTCCTGACCTGGTGGTCTTGAGCTATCGACTTCTTTTCTGATGAGGCTGAAATTCCCAGGCCTGGAGGATGACACTGCTGTCCCCTCAAAATCAAAGGAAGAGCGCCGAGCCCCTGCGAGATGCCCCGCTTGCGGCACGGGGGCAGCTGCCTCCGTGGGCCGCGCTCGCTGCGGTCAGCCCGTCCCGGAGGAACCAACCCGGCCGCCTGCTGGGAGGCGGGCGAGAGGCCGACCTGGGGAGGGTCTGGGTTTGGGCCAATTCTCTGTGTCCCGAAGTGCAAAGAGACAAAACCAACAACACTGCCGCCTTACAGGAGTACCTTCAGAAGAAGACAAGCATCAGCGTGTTGGGGAAAGCACTCATTTCTTGCAAAGTGATGCATTCAGAGTTAGCTGCCTTTCTGAAACAAAAACTAAAAAAATACAAAAACTACTGTATGTTACTTTGAAAATGTGAATAGTATTTTTATAGCTTGTTAAAGACACAGCTAGTTGCATTTGTAAATAAGGATAATGTTGCTTTTATTTTCCTTGTGGACACCATTATTTGGAACATAATTGTCCTTAGGGTTGATTTGTATATAGGTAATTTGCTTGTGATTTAAGCCGCTCCTCCCCTTTTCTTTCTCTCCCGTCCCACCCCTGGTTTTGGTTAGAAGAACCATTTTTGGCATTCTGTGTGATTCTGTGTTTTAGCACTATTGTGGTGTGTTCAGACTTTCTGCACTTGCTTACACAGTAGGGTATGCCAATTGTGTGTGGCGTAATGTTACTTTAACCTTTCGGTTCTCATACTTTAGCTATCGAGGATTATGCACTGTTGAGATACTTACTGACCTGGGTTAATATTAGGTACATATTTTAGCATAATTTCCCTTCTTTTCATGGTTTCTTGTTTTTTCTTTTTTTCCTTCCCTTCCCTTTTGTCTTGTTTGGAGGCTGGGGAGAAACCTGTGGAGCTTCTCTTTGTGTGGTTATATTTTCCCCACCGTGTGCAGTCCCGAGTTTCTCCTCATGGTCCTTGGGGTAGAGCTTTATCTGTTTGTTAAGGCAAATGTAGACTGCGACCCATCTTGCATCAACCCACGCTCATCCCAGCTGAACAATTTGAAAACTGTTCTGCCTTTTTGTTACATGAATCTGTCAGAAATATATTTTTAATTTAATATAAATGAAATTCAATAAAATATGAAACAAAGCCTCTGTGTAGGTGTGAAATTTCTCTCCCAGCAGCACGGACTCCCCATGTCCTGGCAGAGTGAGCGCCCTCGGACCCTGTTCGGGGAAAGCCTCGCGCTGGGCCCCTCAGCTGGGCTGGGAGGGGGCGATCCTGACCCGAATCTACCCGCTTCCCAGCCCCATGGTGCCCTTGGGGGTCTGCTGGAAGATCACCCTGCCAAAACCCAAAGTCCCCTCCCTTTCTCGCCACCCCATCCCGGCAGCCGCAGCACCCCACACCTCTGGGGTGGCCCTGGGCTGCAGAAAGGCCGGCGAGCCATTGGGCAGCTCCCTCGCTGCGGGCAGGGAGCGCCTTCAGGAGCCAGCCCAGGTCAGAGCGTCCCGCTGGCACACGGGTGTGCTGCTTGGCTCCTGCAGCAGGCAACACCAACCCAGTGAGGTTTGCTCCAGCTGTGCCACAGCTGGGTGTCACCAGAAGAGTCAGTGAGGGGAGGGCGAGGGCTGAGCAGATCCCAAAGCCACGGCAGCCTGGGAGCACAAACTACCTGAACCTCCCATTCTGGCAGCCCAGGACTGCCCTGCTCCCTTGGGCCAGCGATGTCCCCACACTAAAGTGCGCTGGAGCCATCTCCTCCAGCAACACCCTTCCCTTCTGAACACTGACGGCCCCACACCGGTCTCCCTCTCTCTCTCTCTCTCTCTCTCTTTGTGGCATGTCTCTCCCAACTTGTTATGTCGCAGGGCTGTGCAATTCTGTTAACAAAAAGGCCCATGAGAGAATTCAGTCCCATGGCCCTGTGCCCTGACCCACTCACCTGGTGACCGGCTGCAGCTCGTTAACCCATGCCCAGCCCACGGCAGCCCCAGCCGGTGCCAGGTCATGATTTACAGCTTCATTGCTAGAGGAGATATTGGGGTGGGGGGGCATGGAGGGGGAGAGAGGGATGACATGTTTATTGAGACACAAAAAACCTCAATGCTGTAGAAAAAATATCTGAACCAAGGAACCAAAACCCCAGTGTGCAGCATGCATCCTCCATGCTGCACAAGCACACACATGCCCCACACTTGCATGCCTTCACACTAACAAACACTGCCATCACCAGAGCCTGGCCACTTGTTACTCAGGCTTTGGCATGTGCACCTTTGCACCCAGTTGGAGGCTGTGCAGCTGCTGCCCCCCCACCCCAAAGGGTCTGAATAAGCCTGTAGGTGCTAGCATGTACCCTCGGCCAAATGCCCACCATGCCACATGGCCAGCATATATCCCATGAGCCACACACCATCCCACGACCTCAGGACTGATGGGCTCCAGCCTGAGCGCATGGCCTCTTCCCCAGCACAGTGTTCACTTCAAAAGCAACAGTTAATCCCACGAGGTTTGGCACGCACCGTATATCAAAATGCTCTCACCACCCGCAATCCACCTCTCTGGCTAACCGCATTACCAGGGCTCCAGAGAGCATTTTAAATTTAGCAAGAAACAGTAAAGGTCATTTGGCTCTTTGAGGTGCATTTTCAAATATGCCAATCTCCCTGGATTGCAACTGTTTCATGAATGACCTCAACATTTTATACCCAGTAGGCTGGAAAGGCCATTGCGCGGATATGCACAATTCTAACAACCAGCCCTGTGCAGCACTCGCTTGGAGCCTCACTGTTCGCTTTCCCTCCTGGTTTCAGGTAGCGCTATGAAAGCAGCCAGCCTTCAGCCCAAGAGCACCAGGAACACAAGCAGCTTACAATGGCACTGCTTCCTGCAAAGCTGTTGGTTTTACATTATTAAGCATTCATGCTTTATACCTGCACATAGCACAACCTATGTGTTCCGTAGGGGGTGAAGCACCCATCAGCAGCAAAACCAAGCGCTGCTGGAAGCACACCCTTTCCCAGGAGAGCACCAGGCAGTGCAGGAAGGTGCTTGCAGCAGGGCGCCTGGCACCCATCAAGGCTGTGGCAGTGAAGCCCCGTCCACCTCCACACCACGAGGCCCTTTCCACGGCTGCCCTGCACTCGGGGACATGCACGCCACAGAAGGCTGGAACTTGTTTAATACGGTGCAGAGGAAATGGTGTCTGATGCAAAGGTTGAGATGCGACGTCCAGACTAGTGACATGATCACGGCAGAACTTCAGCAGTGCTTCAGAACAAATGAAATCCAGAGACGTGACAAGAACAAGCATCGCCAAATAACCCTCTTCCCCTTCATTCTTCCCCCAAGTGGNGAGATGCGACGTCCAGACTAGTGACATGATCACGGCAGAACTTCAGCAGTGCTTCAGAACAAATGAAATCCAGAGACGTGACAAGAACAAGCATCGCCAAATAACCCTCTTCCCCTTCATTCTTCCCCCAAGTGGCTTTTATTTACCTGGAGTAAGGGGAAAAAAAAAAAAGCAGCAATCTAAGATTAATCAACCAACTATTTTAAGCATAGTAATTTAACGACCTGTGCTGCTCATTCACAAAAATCTCAGCAAATGCCATTGAGTTGAGGTGCTAAAGCTGCTACTGAAAAGCACACTTCAGCTTTAGCAAGCAGCTTCACACTGCATTAACAGCGATGAAGGTCCCTGCAGCTCTGTGTCACTCATGGACCAGGTGGGCATGTGCATATGAAATTATTCAAACCTCGTTGCTGAAGAAAGTTGATGTTGCAGTTAAAAAAAAAAAATTACCTCCCCACCTACAGGGACGGTAGGGCCTAACACACCAGCGCCGGGCTTTAAAAACTGGCCCATGACTGCCCAGCATTCAGCTTGGTCAGTTTTGCAGTGGTGAAACCAGCCAGCCTGCACTGCCAGAAGCGTGTTCTGTCCCATCGCTACAACCCTGCACACTGAGCGCAGGCGGAATGGGTTTTGCTCTTGCTAAAAGCAAAATGCACAACTGCTGCTGGCACTGCAACGCCTCCGATAAGGGCTGGGGTCTTCTGCGCAGGAGAAGCTGTTTTACCAGTTTCAGTAACACTGGATCAGCCCTGAAATCAAACAAAAACTGCTTTACAATCATAGCATGGTTTGCAAACCGAGTGCAAGCTTTAAAGGTACTAAAAAGGCCCAATGAGCATCCCATTTAAAACAAACTCCTCCCTCATGCATTAAAGAATGTATCAGGTAAAACCCACCAGGAGACAGAAATCAGCTCAGCTGCACTGACGTGGCTGTGGCTATTGCTAAGGTGCAGTAGCTGCCTGTGTTTCCTCTATCAGATCTCAAACTGGGCCAGCAAATATTTTGGAAATTGCTGCCAGAAGATTAAAAAAAATGAAAACGCCATGGTAAAGCCCAGCAAATGGGCTTCCCTTTGGCTTTTTTAATTTGCCTGTAATACCTCAACCTAATTTCCCTGCCGGGATTACAAAGCGCTCATCACACCGGCACGTACAGGCTGTGCAAAGCGCACACCAACTGCGCGAGGCGCTCAGCCCAGAAACACCACAGCGCTCGAGCCTTTGACCATCCTCAGACCAGCTTGGGTGGGGATGGGTGGGGGGAAAAAAAGGGGCCTGGACAGGTGCAATTGTAAGCGAGAGCTGGGAACAGTGGCACGAGAGGGAGCGGGTGGCGATCTTACCTGGAAAGGTGGAGTTGCTGCCTGAGCCCTTCGTATGGGCAAGTACAGGAAGGCTGAGCCTGAAGCATGTCCTCCTGAGACATCTTAACACCGCTTCGCTAAATGTTTGCCAGCCGACAAGCTGGGAGCATTTTGGCTTAAGTCAGCTGAAGCATTTCCTTGATCCTTTCGAAAATTTGGTGGAGGGGTGGAGGGGGTAGGAGGGTTTTTTAATTTGGATTGGTTTGGGGTTTTTGGGTGGGGTGGGTGATTGTTTTGTTTTGTTTTGTTTTGTTTTGTTTTGTTTTATTTTCTTTTTAAGCTCCCTACACAGATTCCCCAGACGGGTTCCTGGGGACGCTCTGGAGTCTTGGTGCAGCCCCTGCTCCCTCCTGCCTGCCCCAGGGGGGTAATCTTGGTGTCCTGCAGTCATGGCTTATTCCTTCCCAGGGCAAAACTGACTTTGCAGGTTGTCCAGAAAGGAGGCAAAACCATCAAACAGCTCAGGCCTTCATTCCTCACTCACCTGGGGACTGCTGTTTCTGAGCCTGAGTCCCCTCCAGCCTCCAGTGCAGCCACCAAGGGGGTGTCCCAGTCTGTGGGTCACCACGTAACACCCAGACTGCCTCAGCAGCCACAGAGGAAAATGACGTGGGCAATGGGGGTTATGGCGTGATGGAGGACAGGGGAGATAAAGGTGACGTGTGTGGGCAGAGTGATGAAAGCTGTGAGATCCCTTTGTCCCTGGAAGAGCCCGTGAGACAGCAGGGAGCCTCCACATCCCCCAAGAGACGCTACTGCTAGGAACAGCCGGGTGAAGTCCTCTGGCACGCCCGTGGCTCAAGTCAGGGAGCCGGCATGACTGTTTACATGTCACTATTTAAAAAAAAAAAAAAAAATTTCAAAAACTGTTTCCATGCTGCCCATAACCCTCTATTCAAACCCACCTTCCCCTTACTTTTGCAAGGCAGTAGCATGGGTTTAACCCCGACCACTGAAGCCCTGCCAAAGCCCTTGTTCAAGGGGACAGCCAGCACCTCTAAAAGGGACACTGACTCTGTGGGCCCAGCCTGTCATGCCTGCTCACCTTTCCAGAAGGAACGGCTGACCAACAGCCAGCACAACTGCAAAAGCCTCCTTTCCTGACCAGAAAAAAAAACAGTAAAAATGGGTGTTTGTATTGCTACTCCCACAGCCACCAACACTGGGGTCCACCAGGACAGCAAGCTGATAAGCAGGTATCAATCAGGAGCAGGCTGCAGAAGTCCAAGAGGTGTTAAGTGCATGTTAATCATGACCTTTAATACAGGCCTACCGTTTTCCAAACACATACAAGAAGAAGTTAAAAAAAAAACAAAACCCAAACACCAACACCAAGTCAAGAGGTACAGCAGGCTGGTCGCAGCAAAGCCCAGCTGCTGCCCTCTCTCTGCTTTACTCTACTCTCCCGTCACGGACCAGTAGTGCAGCAAGAGTTTAGCACAGCCTTCGAGCCCCTAGCCCTTCACGTCACCCTCTCCGTCACGCTGAATGAGGGCCACGGCACTGACACAGCATTTGGGAAGCAGAAAGTGATCATTTCATTTTGTGTAAATGGTATAAACTGTTTCTGGCAAGGCTGTGTTTGTCCTTGTGATAAATCCTCCCCCCTACGCCCTGCTTTTTTTCCCACCAAGAAAAGCCTTTACTATTATTATGCGAAGAAAAATCTGTATGAATTGCTTCCTGCAAAGCACCGGCAAGTCAAGAAGACTGTAGCAACAAGGGAATGAGTCACGGTTTCCTTTCAGCCATCCCCACAGTAATCTGCTTTTGTCCATGTCATACCGGGTATGTGTGACCCCATGCGAGGTCTTTGTGCAGAGCTGAACAGAGGAATTACAACAAAGGAAACCTTTTGTTCCCACAGAATAGAAATGATCCTGACTTTTTCAGACCTTTGTACCAAAGTGCGCTCCTGGCAAGGCAGGGACCAGGACTGGGGAGGGGATGGGGAGGGCAGGAGGGATGAAGAAACGACTGTACTGCATGAAAAGCAAACTGAGATCTTTCGTTACCTGCGGCTTTGGTACCCGCGTCTTTCTCTGTTTCTCTGCCTCTCTCCCTCTGACCTTGCTCATCCACTTGGGGCTGGGGACTGCAGGACTTCCTCCACTTTCCTCGTCAGCTGAACCATAGCTGACGGCACCGCACACTGCTGCACAGCACAGGGAAGGCAACCTGGAAAGCAAACCGGACACAGCTCCAGTGAAATCCTGCTTGCCAGCAACGGGCCCCAAGTACTCAAACACCGCCTCGGGCAGCAGCGAGAGGCTCTGAGGAGCGCAAAGCAGCACCTGGGGATGGAAACGACCTGCCTTCGCTCTTCCTTCTCTATGTACAGGAGCAGCTTTCCACAGATGAGTTGTTTCCTCCTTCTGTTGCCTTCTGACACAGCCAGTGGCAGGTCTGGGCTCCCCAGCTGACAGCTGCACTGAATGCCACTTCATTGCTTTATGTTTCAAAGGAGTTGTGGCACCCTCAAACCCTGCCAAACCAAGGCAAACAAACTATAGTTAATGAACACGTACTTAATATGCCTTAACGCCAAACAGTGACGCCAGTCTTACCCATAGGCCACCCCACCTGCACTGTTGTCTGTAAATGTCATTTACAACTGCGCTGACCCGACGGCCTGGATAAACCCAGCAGAAACGCCTGTGAGGGCAATTCCTCGCTGCTGCAAGTTTGCGGGAAGGTAAGCTTGCACTTTCTAAAATGCTCTGAGCACGCCACAGCCAGCCAGCAGCAGAGCGATCCACTTAGTGGAACGAGGCATTTTAGGAGGGCCTGAGCAAGTGGACACACGCATGTACACACACGTGGGCACCAGCCCGTGAGCAAAGCCATCTGCCGAAACACTGTTATGCTATGCGATGTGGCCTCTATGGCCTGAGGAGAGAGCAGGACAGCAGGAAAGGAGAAACTGTTCAGGAACTATTTTCCTGTCTCCCAGGACCCCAGCAGAGGTGATATTAGCCAGACTTAGACATGAAATGTTTGCATATCTGGGGCAGACAGACTGCGTGTCCTGCCATTAGATGAATTGTCTTGGCCAGAAAAGACAAACGAGGTAAGAACTTCCTTTCTCTACCTTTTTATCTGCTCTGTGCAGGATTGCCAGATTATGCAGAAATACCGAGCAGCAGACAGTGAAATGTTTGCATTGTGTTTGCATTGTTTACAGGGAAAAGTAAAACATGCTCATTTTGATTGAATGTATTTATAACCGCAAGGCAGAAAATGATCATGCACGGAAGGTAGGAGTAACAACTGAGTACTTTTCCAGTGCTGGTCCACAGCACAGTTACCACGGCCTGAGCTGGCCAGCAAGTCCTCAAGAGCAGCAGGAGAACTGCAAGCTAACCCTGGCAGGCCCTGCTTGCCCACGCCAATGCACCCACATTTGCTCACTGACTTCAGGGAACAGGGCGCAGGTGCAGGCAGACACATCGATATGTCACAGCAAACGGTACGTGGACAGATGCATTAAGGCAGCGTCGGTGAGCGCAACATCGGTGAGGCCAGGAGTGATGGATCGTTTTGGCTGGAGGAGACCTCGGGCATCCTGCTGAGCGCTGCCACTCCTCTCCCCACAACCCTGTGATCTCCAGCTATTTTTAGCCAAGCGGTGTTTCTGTAGATGCCGGTGGAATCCTCCAGCACTCACAGCTGTGTGACCAGGAAAAATAATTGTGTCTCAGTAACTTTACTGTTCCTGCATCATAAAATGCTGTTTTCTTTGGTTCTGTAAGCCGTAACCAGGGGCAAAGGAACCAAAATCTGTGAGCACAGAGTTTCACTCTTCTGATGGGTTTCTCAGTCAGACAAATTTGCAAGGAAGTTTGCAGGTGCCTTACAGCTTTGCATTTGCAATGATGTAAATCAATACAGGCAGCTATTTGCTTTGCAGCGTGGAGGCTGAAACACCTGAGGCTGCAATACCCCAGGCACCACGGAGGTCTGTCTCTACCCCCTTCATCTCAGCCAGGGAAGTAACTCCAACAGCAAGCCTTCACTTCTTGAGTCATGGTGATATGCACCAGTCCATTCTCAGCAAAAATACTTGCTGCTCCAAGTCACCCGTACCCACACAGCAGCTTGGCTTTTACCTGCCCATTACCTCCCTGACTGGCACATCTGTGAGAAGAGCGTTGGGCAGCCGTCCCTTAACACTGCAGGTGGGATGGAGAGATCCAAGAGCGTTTGCACAGCGCAGCCGCACTCCCTGCGGGGGGATGCTTATGCATGAGCTGTGCCTGGAGACAGGGCTGTGGCACGAGCCTCGCGCCCCAGCCCTGCGGCCAGCTTCACCGGGCATGGCAGGGCTCATCAGGCTTCACTGGGAGCACTGGGATCAGATCCCTGGGTCTAGGATCTCCTGGGCAATTTAATCTTTTCTTCTTACTACATCTGTTGTCCCTTCACCCCTAGCTAAATTCATGACGGAGAAGGCAACCGCATTCTGGTGGGCAGAAAGGACTCAAAGCATCCAACCACCAAACACAGGAGACAGGATGGAGAAGTTAATCTCCTAATTGATTCAGCTGATTGTATTTTGTATTTCAACAGAAGCCACGTATCCGAGAGGGTAAAACCCCATTGAGCTTTAATGGCGTGGAAGAACTTTACAAGGTGGGCTCTCTGAGACCGCAATAGTTAAAGTTAGGCTACAAATTTAAGAGGGCTCAGAACAGCAAACTATTCAGAGGTGGGTACCTTTGTGCAGGTGAGCAGCTTCACTTCAGTCAAATACAGTGGAGAAACAATGGAGCATGTTTCCTGTCACATTAGAAATATTCTATAGCTCTTACTAAAGACAAAAAGAGGAGGAGTATGAGAATATTTTAGAAGCTTTTGTTCAAATACCAGGTTCAAATGGTATTGACACCAATTGGGGACTACATTTGAGCAGTAACATCCATAACGCAATGGAGGGGCTATGTCTTCTGCTACTCCTTGCAACCTGGACAGCAGAGGGAAAATTTGGAGGCCTTGGAAGGTACAACGGGCTCAGCCATCACAGGCTTCAGTGCCTTTCTGCATAAAAGAGTTAATGTGCTTTTGCCCTTATCAGCAGAGCAAGTGCTGAAGGGGCTTTGAATTACAATCCTGAGGCAGGCAAAAGATGGAAGAAGATGCCTTGCCTAAGGATTTAAGTTCAGGATCCTGCATAGAAGAAGCAGGGGAACAAGCAGAATTCTAACCCTGGACTTCAGGAGAGCTAACTTTGCCCTCTTTAAAGACCTACTTGGAGGAATCCCATGGGTTAGGGCTCTAGAAGGCAGGGGGGCCAAGAGAGCTGGTTAATATTCAAGAACCACCTCCTCCAAGCTCAGGATCAGTGCATCCCTAGGAGTAAGAGCTCAAGCAAAGGAGGCAGGAGACCTGCATGGGCAAGCAAGGAGCTTTTAGAAAAACTCAAAGGGAAGAAGGAAATGTACAGGATGGGGAAGAAAGGACTGGCCCCTTGGGAGGAATATAGGACCATTGTCAGAGCATGCAGGGATGCACTGAGGAAGGCTAAGGCCCACTAGGAATTAAATCTGGCAAGGGAGGTCAGGGACAATGGGAAGGGCTTCTTCAGCTACATCAGTAGCAAAACGAAGACAAGGGAAAATGTGGGCCCACTGCTGAATGAGGCAGGTGCCCTGGTGATGGAAGATACAAAGAAGGTGGAATTACTGAATGCCGCCTTCTCTTCAATCTTCACCACTAGGGCTGGCTCTCATGATTCCCAGTCCCTGGAGGTAAGAGAGAAAGTCTGGAGAAACAAAGACTTTCCTTTGGTTGAGGAGGATTGGGTCAAAGACCACTTAGGCAAACTGGACACCCACAAGTCTATGGGCCCTGATGGGATGCACCTACAAGTGCTGAGGGAGCTGGCAGATGTTATTGCCAGGCCACTCTCCATCATCTTTGAAAAGTCGTGGAGAACAGGAGAGGTGCCTGGGGGTTGGAGGAAAGCCACTGTCACTCCAATCTTCAAAAAGGGCAAGAAGGAGGACCCGGGAAACTACAGGCCAGTCAGCTTCACCTCCATCCCTGGGAAGGTGATGGAACAGCTCATACTGCAAGCTATCTCTAAGCATGTGGAGGAGAAGGCGGCTATCAGGAGCAGTCAACATGGATTCACCAAGGGAAAATCCTGCTTGACCAATCTGATAGCCTTCTATGATGGCATGACTGGCTGGGTAGA
>VZSC01017929.1:271780-293868 GCA_013398225.1 Steatornis caripensis | reverse complement strand
TGTGGAGTCTCCTTCTCTGGAGATATTCAAAACCCGCCTGGATGCATTCCTGTGCAACCTGCTCTAGGCTAACCTGCTTTAGCAGGGGGGTTGGACTAGATGATCTCTAGAGGTCCCTTCCAACCCCTACCATTCTATGATTCATTCTATGATTCTGTGCCCCCTGCTCTGGGGGCACCTGCTTTAGTTGGGGGGGGTTGGACTGGAAGACCTCCAGAGGCCCCTTCCAACCCCTACCATTCTGTGATTCTGTGTGATTCTAAACTTCCCTGGCAAGCCAGTGCCAGAGCCGACAAATAAATCCTGGATTCCTAGGCCAGGGTCCCTGCTGAGCAGGTGAGCACCCTGTATTGTGCCACCAGTGCCACTGCAGCCCTGGGGCTTTGCTTGCTGCCTGCACAGGAAAGGGGAAGGCAGAGGAACCTCAATCATGTGCTACAACGCCCAGCACAGATCTCTTCAACTCGTGGAAGCTGGCGACAGCATTAATATTCAAAGATCTGCCAGGAGAATGTGAAAGGGTGAGAAATGGGTTTTCTACACCGCTAAGAAGGTATTCCAGCATAAAGGAGAAGGAACAATACAAAATTCAGACCTCTTCACATAACATCCTATTGTGCTTACATTCCCCACTGACAGATGATAGCTGGGTGAGAACGGATATGAGATTGGCCTAAATTTCATGATTTTTTTAACTCATTCAACATTGGAGATATCTTCTAGGTTTTCACACCATATTGTCAAAATCCGCCTGCCGTGCCACGCTCCGTGGCAAACCTGCAGCGAGACTTCATAAGACTGCACTGGGGCGACAGACATCAAACCCAGCCATCACCATCCCCCGGGCTGCCTCAGCAAGAGAAATCTGCCTGTCTGTTTAGGGCTGTCCCAGCCCTAACCGCTCCGCTTGGCAGGAGCAGCCCTCACAGCCATTTGGGCAGGTTTCCCACCTGCCCCCGTGAAGCTGCTCTTGCCGGCGTGCCAGGCACAGTATGAAACCCTCAGCACATGCTCGTTTTCCCTCCTGGGAAGCTCGTAAGCGAAACAGCCCGAAGACTGGAGCAGGAACGAGCCCAAACAGGCTAAGGGTTGTACTGAATCAAGTCAATGGCTGGGCCAGCACTTGGTTTGCAATTGCCCAGGCCATGTTTTCTTTCTTACCTGCAGAGCATCCCTGCTCTTGTGCTGTTAAGAGAGGCCTTAGACCTCATCGGGGCACCCCAGCAGGTTTTGTTGTATCTTAGGTTTTGGAGAAAGCAGGGAGGTGCTAACATCAGTCCTGCTAAATCAGATGCAGAGACAGGAGGAGGTCACTGCCACAGCCCCTTTGCAAGTCCAGCTGGAGACCAGAGAGGGTTGCTCTCTTGAGCCTAAGAAATCATTTGTTCTTCATCTATACCACTAATGACAACAGAAACTTTAGATTTATTGTTACCTTCCTCTGGGTGTAGACAGCCTTCTGAAACCATCTGAGCACACAGCTCTTCCTGTGCTTGTCACTGGTGTCTGCAAAACACATCATTGTAAACTCATTTCCTCCCCTGCCTCATTTGTGGCAGGAGGCACAGATCACTGCTAAGGACTAACACAGGAGCCTCTGAGGACACTGCCAATCCAGCACAGCTAGAGGCTTTGCTTCAAACACCAAGAAATGCATTTTTCAAAACCAGCAGTGTATAGGACATCATTACCCCAAATGAGAATTTCTGCAGGGTACAGTGCCTTGTGCATTGGAGGACCTCCAGGTTGAGCTGGAGTAAAATCTCTTCCCAGCTGAAAGGCACAAGTGCTTGGACTCACTTGGTGACAGCGGAGGTCACTGTGGCCACCCAGGTAGGAAGAAGAATGACTCTGTGGAGTTCCCAGCCTTCCCTCTGCCCAGACACACCACCCAGCTCACTGAGACTGCAGCAAATTCATCCTCACTTTGAGAGGGCAAATATATCTGGAGGCAAGAGGCTGAACAAAACCTGCCTGCAAATGCCACATGCCAGCTGGGGGAAGGGGTAAGGGAGGGGGGTATCAGCAGGCCCAAAGGCTGAATTGCCCTGAACCAGCAGCATTGGGTTGCAGGTGCTGGGCTGCCCTCATCTTCCTGCAGTCCACGCTGTGGGTATGATTGCTCCCGATCCTTACACTTAGCCATGCCTCCGTCCTTTTCCTGCTGTGTGGAGGCAACAGCCTCTGTATGGCCAAGCAACACCAGTTTCCACCACAGCCCACCCTGCGCAGGCAGGAGCCAAAGCTATAGCTTTCCCCCAAACCCCTTTACAACGTGGCGTCCATGCGGTCTGCACGTGCCTGCTCATCCCATGTGGCCGTGTTTCAGCAGATGTCACCACTGTATATCATACGTGCTGCGCAGTGTATGCAGGGTTATTGCTGAGCGTTAAGCAGGTTGATCGCACGGACGGGATATTTCCTGACACTCTATGGACAGGTGCCTTTTTATTGAAAGAGGAACTTTGTAAATTTAGCTGTAAGTTTCCTCACTTCTTTCTGGAGCTAGGCATGAAGAAAATAGACACATTTAGGATACCTGACATAAAACTAGAAGCTTTCTGCTCAGACAAGGGCACTGACACCTTAGTCAGAAGAGGAGAGACCAAGAGGAAACGAACTTGTGCAGAAAGATTTGGTACCCCCTTGCCAAGCTTGTGTGCTCCCACTGTGCCCATATGAGTCCCTCCATCAACAGCTGCTTTTCCTTTGAAATCAGTCCAGAACCGCCCTTGGCTGGACACTTTCCCACTGTGAGGTCAACAAAGAGCCCTCCAGATGGGCAAAAGAGACCTTAACCCCGAAGTCCATCCAGTCCTAGTCATTTTTTGACTGGAAAGCCCTGATCATTGGGTGGAAAAAGAATTGTGTCTACTGGGAAGCAAAGGGCTGCCCATTAAATTCATGATTTCTCTCCGTGGACATAAACCAGGACACCAGAAGCAAAAGCCTATGACATTTATGCCAGAAAAAAAGCAGAGGAGTCTATTTTCCCCTGTGCCCCACGCTACCCAGCCTGAAGGAGAGAGAGGGAGAGATGACTTTTTGACTTAATTAGTAACGCAAAACCTGAGGAAGGGGAGAGTTGCACAGAATCTGGAAAAAGAGAGATTGCAAAGAGTCGAATTTGCTGATAATACACTACTTGCAAAACAAGCTTCTGCTATTCCCCTCTTGACACAGCGTCTGTTGCCTACCAGGGCAATCATATCCAAGTGTAATTGTCTAACAATTGTTCTGCACTGAGGAAATAGTTCTGATTACAGACATTAACACGTTTAGGCATTAAGCTTCCTCACTGTAATTACCCTTGAGCTTAGTCTCACAAATGAATTAATGTGCTGATCACTTGGACTAACAGAACCAGCAAAAGGGTGATGAATTGCTTCCAAATCAGATAAAATCAAGCGTGACATCATTTAATTAATTTCAGGGCTTGGGGGGAGGAGAAAGGGGGTCAGCATGATGCTGAAAAGAAATTTATCTCTCCCGTAGTGATTTCTTTGGAGACAGAAATATGCAAACAGGGGAGTGTGGGGCTGGGGAAAGGGAAGATGTGCGCCACATGAGAAGGGAGTTGCTGGAGATCGGGCTGTATAATTTCTGTGTATGAGCACGCAGCCCCGCGTGGCTGCGTCCGCGTGACCAATTTGGTACCGCTGGCATCAAGTGCAGTGGATGGATTTCTTCTGGGTATGAACAGATGCACTGCTCACCTTGCTCTTTTTGAGCACTGGGACTGATGTGTAACCGCTGTTCCTCCCCCAAGCAGGGAGCTGACTCCTGGCCTTCCCCAGGGTCACAGTTCCTCGATGGGAGCTGAGTGCCTGAAGGTGGCATTGCCAAAAACCCTCTCCTTTGTCATGTCTCCTGGCAGGGGATCATTTGCTGGGCTGTCAGCACAAGGTTGCTGTCAGCCAAGAGCTGGGCTGGACACTGCTACTACGAGCAGCTGTACTGCTACCCTCCTTGACTTCTCCTCCCTTACAAAGGGATTCATGACCATTTTTTTTAAGAAAGAAACAAAAGGGGTCAATGGAAAGGACATGGCAGAGCTCTAGACTGCTGCTGTTCAGTACAGACTCTCTCAAATTAAAGTTTCCCCTCGGATGATTGCCCACCTGTAAAATAGAACCGCATCGTACAAGGAGCTTGTACCTGATGGGGTTACACACGGAGCTTTCTCCTTGCAGCCCAGCAGATAACGATCCATCACCAATTTCAGATTTTGCATGACACAGATAACCTACACAAAAAGCCACCAAGAGAGAAAGTCTTATAAATCAAAGGTCTCCATTACAGCTTACACCTAGAACTGGCTTCTGCAATTTGAAAGCAGACTAGCTTGTTACGTACACGCACAGGGATACACACTTCATAAAGATAAACAGTCCTGGCTTTATGCCAGTTTGAACTGATGTTAGCAGCACACACACACATATACAGGTACACAGGCACATATCTGCTGCCTGTAGATGCACATGCGCTCATCTCTCGTAAGTGTACATACCTGTATAAGCATACGTAACATAAAACGCATGGGCATGGACACACACAAAGAATATTATAACAATAGTCAAAATCTACAACCGTATGCCTCATCCCACGTCATTGAAATGACAAGCAGTTTTGTCACTGCTGATTTCAGCAGGAGCTCCGTAGGGCCCACAATATTTTGCTGCATGTTTTCATCTATATTTTATTCAGCTGAATTTTGGAGCAGTGGAGAGGAGGAGGTGATGAGTCCTGTGAAAGTTAATTTTGAAGATAACGACGCTTTTCATTCTCAAAAGTGTGGAGAGGCAGCATGCTTTGTCACCAAGCCTGGCTGCCCCTTTGATAGCAAAGGTGGAGGATACAGGAACCCAGTTCCCTTCTGTGGCCAAGAACGGTAACTCTGGAGTCCACCTGCGACAGGCGTGTTTCTTGGGCTTTGCCAGAGACCACAGGTCAGGCAGCCCAATATCAACACCCTTTGGCAGCATTCATCATTATCTTGGATATTTTAATTCATCCGGTTGCCCTGGGAACGATGCAGCTTATGACTCCATTTGTTTGGTGCAGCCTCACAATAAATCCGGTTTGTGGAGCGGAGAGCGCAGGTGACAGTCATTGTGATATAAAGTAGTTTCCTTATTTCCAGAACCTGATCTTGCAAGGCAGCAGGCATCTCCCGAGATGCCGGCACCTCTATTTGCTCTATTCTATAAATGACAACCAGCAAATAACAGCTAAGAGAACCAGCAGCCAGGCACTAACTTTCACACATGCAACAAGTTTCAAGGTCCTGAATTTCCTTCCCTCGTGGTGATCTAGCCATATCGCTCCAGTCTCACCACTGTCACCTTCATGGGCAGTCAGAGGAGAAGCCGGTCCTGGACAAGACCCAACTGCCTTGTCCATCCCAGCTTATGACAGATGCCTCTCACTGGGCTAAGCTGTGAGTCTTACCTGCTCTAGAGGCTTTAGTCCTCGGTGAGAGGACTAGCTCATCACACTAATTTTTCTTCCATGCTGATGAACACATGGTGCACATGCTAGGGCTCAGATTCTTTAAAAAACAAACCAAAGCAAACACTAGATCCAAATGGTGCCAGATGTTCCAATAATTGGTGTTGATGTCTTTTGGAAATCTGGTCATGCATTGCTGGAGATCCAGCTCCGCGCTTGGCAGGCAAGCCAGCTTTAGAGCTGCAGAGAGATGGAAGGGGAAGCCAGAAAGCGGTCTGGTGGTTGAGGAGTGATTTTTAAGGGTAACTAAATTTCCAGCACAACCCTCCTGTCAGCCACATCCTGAAAGTCTGGTAGGATAAACTTAGAACTCAGTCACAGGAGGATTTATGCATCTGAGCACCACAGAGGATCTGGGTGTTTTTCTGTACTTCAGTTCTCCAGGTGTAAAGAAGTAGGAATAAAAGAATTTCCTCATCTCTGAGGGATGCTCTGCGTGGAAAGGTTTATGAAATGCTCACAAACTGTGCTACGGGGAGGGTGCTCTCATAAGCATCTTGCAGGGGCTCCTTGGCAGCATGAGAATGTCATGGTAAGTGCAGCCTGTAAGTGCAAAAGAGGGACTTGCTTTTACAGTATGACATTTGCCAAACCATTAAGGTGAGGAGCAATGTGCTATGATCACTTTTAGTATTAAACACACACAGTAAAAATAAATGTTTAAAAGGCATGTGGATTTTTTTATGAGTATAGGACATGTTGCTTTGCATGTTATTGTAAGAATCCTTGCTGCTACTGATCATAAGCCCCAATTCAAACTGTGTAGTTATTACCCAGGACTTTCTTCTTCTCCTATTACGTATTAACTGCACCTAAGAGATCCAGAAATGAAAGCATCTGAGCTTTCCTAACTTAGCTGTTGTTTGGAGTATTTGCTGTGTGAGTTTCTTATTTTATTTTTGCCATAATTCAGCGTAGTCTGAGAGATTAAAACAGATAAATAATGATGCACTATGCACTTATTGCCCAGTGTCTTAGAAATCTGCACTAAACTCAAGAACTATTGGGAGATAGGAAATCATGTTATGCGTCACGTATCTTTTTCTATTTCCACAGGACTCCTTTAATCACTTCTTAGCCTATATTTTTTGGTTTTGGTTTTGGAGGCAGCCTCCTCTGAGCTCTGCAGTCATCCTCCAGCCCACAAATAGCGAACAGGGAGCATCACAGAAGATGCTGTGGGAGCAAAACCAGTCAGTCCCTTGCTGCAGAGGGTGCTACAGAGTCCCTTGTATCCAGAGGGTGTTATTTTATTCATGTTATTTTTTAACTCACCCCAAAGCCCACAAGATTGCAGGTGGGGTGTTTCCTGGTCTAGACATTCCTTGTTTCAGGAATACAAAACCAAAATGGGTAGGGACCTTTGAGGCCCTGGTCCTGACCCCAAATCAAGACACCGCCTAGTTTCCCACCAAAACTAGCTACCCGAGACAAAACGTATTGGAAACACGGGCTTTGGCACCACCTCCAAATGCAATAGCTGTGGTGGGTGAGGTGCCGGCCCTACTGTGAAAGAAATACATGGCTCAGACCTAGCTTCTAGATCAAACCATACGGAAGGATGGTTAATCCGGACTGCTAGTTAATCTGGACCTGGCATCAAGTCCTAATCCAGATCCTAGTAACACGGATATTTCTAGACACAGGGATTGCGTGCAAGCCCTGCCTTAGCAAGTCTAGGAGGAAAGGCGCCCAAAACACAAGAAAGGCCTCTGGGCTGGCATTACACTGAATGCAAGGTCTTATCCTTGCAAACACTACACACTACGCTTGCATTTTTGCATGAGGTATGTTAATATTCACGTATTTGTACGCTGCCAGCCTTGCGAGCAAGCAAATGTCCTCTAACTGCAATTTCAGCCTGGTCAAGGTAACTGACCTTTTTCATTAAGTGCTTCCAAATTTCCAGTCTATCCACAAATGTGAAAAATCTGTGCTAATTACAGGCCTGTCGGGAGGCCAGAAGGGCAGAGGGGAGATAAGGGGGTTTCTGAGCATTATTTAAAGGCACAGCATCAACATCAAGATGGTTTTTGGCTTGCACAAACACAGTATCCTGTTCTCTGTTATTCAGGTATGGTTATTTAAAAACAGAGGGAAAACGCTGGGGGAGCTTGAGGTATTGGGGCTTGCATTGACTCAGATGGCCAAGGTGAACCTCCTCAGCAGTGGAGGAGTCACCCTCTCCGTGGCTCCCTCTGATTTTTGTCCCAGTTCATTCTGTGTACTGAACATCCGATACTCTCCTGTACGGTATAATAACACCCCAAACTACATGTGTGCAACACTTACAAACAGTGCTTAAAACATAATGGCTTATTAATACAACATGTCATTTGAGAAGCAATACTAGCTCTTCCTCTTTTATATCCTTTTTGGAAACTCACTGACCTTTTTCCTTTCCTTTGTTTTTTAAGTCCCTTGGCATTATGTAGAAAAACTCTATCAGTGTGAAGTGGAATATAATGCAGTTTATTACCACTAACAAGGGAATGGCCCATAACTCTAAAGAGACAAAGTCTCAAGTGAGCTATGAAGGTCATTTTCTTGCATCCAGGAAGAAAATGTAATACCCACTGTGTCATTCTTCCCATTTCAGAGACAACGTGGGCTGCTTTCAGTTTTATTGTAATAAATAGTAAAAATGAAGGTTTTTTTTCTTTCAGATGGAATTTCACACAGTCAGTCCTCCCCACTTGGGAGGGAATGAAGGTGAAAATCTGTCTGGATTTTCCAGAGTTATTTATACTCCTCTGGATTTGATAGTTGGTTTGTTCATGAATCTTTAGGAGATGCAGCATCCTGACTGCATACCCAGCCACTGCTTCTGCCTGCTGGGAATACTCAAACATCTCAGTGGGCAAAGGCTCGAACAGCAAACTCACAGACTTCATCACTACCAGGGATACCTCCAGAGCTCTCCAATAAGATATTGTTTCAGTTTTTGAAAATCAGGCTTTCATGTGATCCCCCATCCCTGCTTCATGCAGCCATGAACCTTGGAGCAATGTTAAAAGACGGCAATGCTGCGCTGAAGCCAGTGTGACATCAACAGGTCACTGGAGGGACCAGGGTGTAGATCACATACTGGACAAATACACAAGGCTGAAGACGACGGTTTAAGCCTTAGGTCATGTAGGAAAACGAACATCAATCTCCTTTTCCAGCTGTTACTGTATCAGAGGCAGGCTAGAGCCCTGCCACAGCAAATGCTGGGAAAAAGCACTGATGCTGCTCTCTGAAAATCTAGCTTTTCATTTCGTCCCTGGAACAAACACATTTGTGCACTGCTGCAGTTCTTGCATCAGAGATAACTGGGGTGTAACTGGGATGAGATAAGTTTTTCCATATCCCCATTCGTTGGTCCACGTTGGCTCTCTAAATTCCCCAGAGAGCCTCGGGGAGGGGAAACAGGTTACATATTCCTCCTCTGCCTCAGTCCTGGGAGTTTGTTATTTTGGCCTTGCTAAATGGCTCAAGTTTTGTGTTCTGCAGCTGTGCTAATTTGCAACGTTTTCTCTGGGTTTCAAAAGGAGTATCTTCCTTGGGTGAGATGACACAGAAAAGTAAAACCTAGTGTGTTTCCCTTGAATCACCATCTTCCCTTCCAGTTGCAAATGGTGTCATATAAAATGGTGTCTGTCAGAAAGCGTTGCGGCATTACCAGCAGCTATGCTCTGTTTTCCAAATGATGACAATGAAACACTGTTGCTTACGAAGCTCCTCGTCTCCTCATTTGGGATAGGAAGTAGAAGGGGCATGTAAAATCATCACTGGCCATGTTAAGCTTGCAAGAGAAAAGCACACAGCAAACAACAAATGCCGAAATGCTTTCCAGGTCCAAAAGGCAGAGCAGGCTGACGATGAGCGAGCAAGCAAGCAGTGAGCTCTGCCCGCGTGCACAAGGGAGCCTGCAGGGAATCGGCACTGAACATACTGCCTGTTCACAGCTAAATAACTCTTATATGGTCTGATTTTGCTGCTAATGCACCGGGAAATATGTACTCTTCTGAGGATGTAGCTGGTAAATTGTCTTAACCCCACTTAGTTCAACAGAGGGATGTTGATGCAGATGGGCAAAGGATTTGACTCTATCTGTTTGCTTTGGATATTACCCAAATACCTGAACACCAATTTCTTATCACTAACTAGTTCGTCATTAGCTGATGAACATTTAGCAGCTTTGCCAAACACTGCAATTTGTCTTTCCTACTTGAAGTGTCAAATGTCACCTTAGCAGTGCATAAACAACAAAACCCAGGGAGCATCGTCAAGACTGATGTTTAGCAATGCAAAGAAAATGTTGGATTTTGCGATGCCCAGTCCTGAGTTTTGATGCCATCCTTCAAGACATGCTTGGCACTTGCTCCCATAGACCATTCCATTCAATGAGTTGTACAGGAATAACTTGGTTTTTATCTCCAAGGCAAAGGAAAGAGATGAACCACACTGTCCAGTCGAAGCCGAGAAAGACATTTGGGAAGAACCCATCCTTGTATCACAGTAATCATGGCCAGCGCTACAAGACACGGAGGTGCGTCCTAGGGCTAACACCATCACCAGCTTCATTAGTGTAAACAGACCTGAAGAAGCTAGAACAGAAACTGCTGTGGGTCAGCATTTCTGTGCCTTCCCAGAAGACCTGAAACAGTGCACCTAGGTTTAAGCCAATTCTTCTTGTGAAAAGCCTGGCAAGAGGCAAGACACAGCTCCAGCCTCCAAACTACACCCCCTGCATGTCCCATGTTGCCAGCCCAGAGCTGCACAACAGTGTTATTTGGCTGAGCATATCTGAGGAGAATACTGCTGCCAGCAGTGCTAATTACCCAGGGGCTCGGACAAAAGCTAGTCCGGCCGAGGGCAGCAGCAGTGCTCCCACAGGCACGCTGGGGCCAGGACTGAGCTCAAGAAATGCAAGCAGCAGAAGGCTCTGCCAAATCCAAAGCTTTGGCCGCTCTTTCCCTGTTTGGCCACATCCCTCACCCATGCCGTGCCGAGTCCAGGCTGGCCTGAAGAGTGACAAGAGGAAATGCTAGAGAAACTACTTTAGTTTTCTAAATAACAAGCAACACTGTCATGGAGTGAAAAATGATGGTTGTGTTCCTGGCATCTGCAGACTCTCAAAGAACCACTAGGTCTTCCTAGGTACTCTCCACAATTCATTGCTCTGTGCCAATCCAGGCTGGGATCTAGGTCTGCAGCAATTTAACACAGAAAAAAAAGGATTCTTTTTTCCTACAAAATGTTGCTAATTATGGGTCCTAATCTGCCACCACTCTGAGACAGACACAGGAAATACTTCCAGTACAAAGTAACAACGCTAACACTAGCTTTAGTGACTTGCCAAAGGTATATATTTCAAATGCTTACTTTTTGCTGATACATAGTAATTTTTTATATTTATTCTATACTCACACCTCTATCTGCCCAGAGGAAAATCTTCCAAAATATCAATCCGGTACTGAAAACCTGTTCTTTTTCTCTCAATTCTCCTTCTTCCTTGGTCAAGAACTGAACCGATGGCCTTTGAGGATAACAAGGACATTTCAGCCACAAATTTGAAGGTAAAAGGCAACAGTTATTATCCCTGCTTCACACACAGCTAGCCCTACGAACGCTCCCTGGCTGACTGGTTCATCCCCTTGGTGCTTTCCATTTTAATTCTTTTAAATTACTGCTAAGCAACCCTGCAAATTGTCTGATGCCAAGCTCCTCCCTTTCCTCCCAGGCAAGTCAGCAGGAGTGCTGCTGATATGGTTCTCAAAGGAGAGTAGAATTGGGACTATCACAGTAAGCACTGAAACCATTGCTCCTTGGTTCATGGCAGGTTGTTGGCACGTTCCCTTAGTGCAAAAGAAGCCAAGCAAATCCAGAGGGTATCTGTATTTGCATTTCTGTACACCTATCCTGTTTGCAGAGTAAAGAGCAATTAAGCTTCGTCATCACCCTTTTGACTGACTGCCCTCTCATTTCCACAGATGAAATGCAAGCCACATTTATTGCAGGAGTGGAGAATCCACCTCCTCTTGCTGGCCCTGTGGTGGCCCAGCTCCTGGCACCAACCCGCTGCTGGGGTGCAATGTGGCTCTGGACCAGCTGCCGTAGGGCATGGGAGCAGGACCAGCACCCTGCGATCCTGCACCAGCCTCCACAGGTGTGAGGATGCAGCAGCTTCAGGTTTGTGTGGCACAGGACACGGTGACCGTGCAGAGCAAGGCTGAGCACAGGCCCTCAGGCTTGGCCTTCAGAGATACTGTGCTTCCCTTTGTTTAAGACCTCCACAGCCATCTGATAATAATTTTATTCACAACTGTAATTTCTTTTTAATCTTATGTCTTACGACATTTTGTAGCCATCTGGGATTCTGCACCCAAATATAGACTTTACTGTGTCATCAAGAGGAACGTCTCATATCCAAACAGCGAAACAGAACTAGTGTTTAACATCAAGGAAGGAAAGCAAATACCAAAACATTCAGAAAATCCCCATGCAGGTGCAGACAGCATGCAAGTGTGGATGGGAGCAGGTACAGTGAGAGGAGACGGGGGCAGAGGAGCAAGGAGACAGAAAGACGGTGTCTGAAGAACGTTCGCCACTGGGACTTATCAACCCTGACAAAGCAGGACTCAAACACTGAGCACCGCAATCTCTTCTGCTTGCCACTGCACCCCACTGCTCTCCTTGAGCAACCCACGAAGGCATCGCAGGGGCTCTGGGCAGCTTTCCTGCCCTACTTGCAATATCTAGAAGGTTATATTCGGGAGTTGCTTCTTTTTTTTTTTCTTTTGTTTTTCTTTTTTTCTCCCTAGGTCTTAAGAAATCATCTGTGAGACACAGAGCAGCTAGTATTTAAATATGTAACAGCACCCCATTTGCTATCTGAGAGTGTTGTCCCAACGCTGTAAATCCAGCTTTATTTACCTACATATGGCGTTTCCCTGACTATTACCATTCTGAACCACCCAAATCCATCAATCTAATGGAGATAGATGGACAGTAAAACATGCACTGGAAAACTACTGGCAGGTTGTACAAAACGATCAGATTTAATCAGCTGATAAATTATTCACTCCAATTGAGAGTCAAACATACTATTTGAGCCTATTTATGGATGTCTGATTAGTGCAAGTAATTTTCCATCGCTTTATTATGTTTGCTAATACATTATGAAAACCATGTTGTGATAATGGTCTTACTTAAGTCATTTTGTTGTATGAGCGTATACCAGAAAGCTCGTTCCACGCAAGGCAGGGACACGTTCCAGTGGGCATCAGTTAGTTACACACCGCTACGCTATTTCCAAGGGCTTATGCAAAGAGCAAATTTGCCGACAGGGTGGGAATTTCATGTAAGGAAAGCCAGCAGACTGCCAGGTTCTCTAAGTGGCACCTCACTATTTTCAGACACAACTGACGTTGCAACGAAGTGCAGTAAGAGGGCCGGGCAGGCTGCTCCCCGGACCTTGAGGGATGTCTCTGGTGGCTGGATGGGGAACGGAGCAGTAAATTGCACCACACTCTTAAGTACTTGTGCAGCAGCACAAGGATGCAGAACTCAGAGCCAAAGGAAAGAGCATTATAAATGTCCAACCTCCCATATGACAGCGTCTTGAGCATTTCATCCCATTAGACTGTACTGAGGCAATCTTTAAACCATTGCATGCAGGTATAAAAAAGTAGCATCCCCATGCAGCATAATGGAGAAAATCCTTGGCTCCATCACTTCACCCTCTAACACTCCATGCCCACCATTCTTCCAGAAGCACGGCAGCAAGCACCACCCCCACCCAGATTTTTTTTCTGGCTCTGGTGTGGGTTCAAAGAAATGTAGCAACAAGTGTCATGTCTGCAGAGCCCCATGTCCTCTGCCCTGGGCAAAGATGCATTTTTTGAAAGGATCAGGCAGGAAAGAAGTCAGAATCGAAAAAGACCAGGATGGCACAGGCCTGCTGGCCAGGTCTGCTGCCAAGCCTATCCTGGTGCATGATTTTGGAGAACAGTATTGAGTGGGGCACCCTCAAAAGTAGTCTCAATAACCCACGTCTAAAGGCCAACTGCAGCAGAGTCCCCTGCCACCAGCCTAACTCTTCCTTGCCCTCCCAGCGTCTTCGCCACAGCACAGAGCCCCTGGCTCCAACCTCCACGTACCACTATCCTTTCATTTGACACGAGGTGCCAGTCTCCCTTTCCTGCGGCCCATGGAAAGCCCTGGCTCTTTCCCTGGGGTAGGGAAGGGAAATGCAGAGTTTACCCATTTCTTGTTTCTCTGCCAGGAAAGCCAAGCCAGTGAACCCACTCAAGTGTTAGCCTTGCAGTGGCACTGCAGTACTGAGAAGCCCCATGCAAGACTGGGCTGGTATTTGAGCAGGGAGAGGCAGTGAGGTCCCCATCCCAGGGCCAGCTGGGGGCACCGTCATTACAGGGGCTTGAGCACTCCCAAATTCCTAGCCAGCTATTCTAACCAAGCAGTTGAAATAGCAGGTTTTGGCATTGGTTTGTTTTTAGCAGTTTTCCCCTCCTCTCTGTACTCCTTGGCTTTTGCAAGCATGCTAAAGCAGATGGCTCCAGCTGTACCACGAACGGGGCTAGGGCTGCACAGGTGCCCTGTCACCCACGGGGCAAACATGACTGGTGATGCTTCAGGTAGATACAGCTCCCCTTTCCCAGCCACATCACCGCTATAGTGCTGTGCTTGGTTTTTAGTGCTTGTTGAAAAGTGCCAGACTGATAGACACTCTTCCCAGACCCTCAGGGAAACCCATGCTCCCATACACCCTTCACCTACCAGGAGCCAACCTGCAAAAGGTGAGAGGAAACTCAGCTCCCATGTGAGAAACGCACGCAAAAGCATGTGTACAGCCCTACGGCTAATGGACAGGGAGCTTCACGCCTGCCAGCACAGTGCCTCCAAGCAACTGCTTCCAGCTGCGAAAAGCCTGGGGTCCCCAGAAACGTGATCCTCAGCTGCCACGCTGCCCTCCCGGCCACAGGTCAGGTCCAAGTCCTCTCTCAACATCATGCAAATGCTATTAAAGGAAGGAGGAGGTGGTGGGAGTGAGGAGGCAGGGGGAATTTTTTGTTAAGACTGTGGAAATTTTCAGTAAAATGAAAACAAATTGCTTTAAGTAAACCATTTGTCACAGTCTGATTACTCCGCTGCCACTCTGGGAACACCAATTTGTCATGCTAGATCAGGATAACAGCAGGCTGACTGTACGAAATGGCACGCTGCCTTCTGGCTTTTTTGCTCGCAACTGGTGAGGATAGCGGGGATCTCCCACAGCTCCTTCCTGGCGCCCTGTCTCTCCTGACGGCACAGGCACACACTCAGGTCCCCGCAGCCAGTGTCGCACTGCCGACAGCCCCCTAATTCCCAGCAAGCGCCTCCATCTCCTGGTACCGCAACTACACTTGAGACATGTTGAACATGCTGCTTTTCCCTATTAATCCCAGCACGTCTACCTAGAATGTGAGGTGTTCTCGGCGGAGGTTACTTCTTGCACTTGTGGTCGGCATAATACTGCCCTGAACTGAATTTTGCACCTAAGTGTCCTGGCAATACGCCTGTTGATCATCATTTCTCCTACTTTAAAAGCCCATGTCTCCTGTTTGCTGTGCCTTCGGGAACGCCACAACTGAGCCTGCAGCACTTGCTGGCCAAGTCCCAACCCACGTTTCCCTCTCCTTGGTGATACCTGAAGAGTTTCAACAGTTTGTAGGTGAAGCAATTAAAATAAAACATACACCGAGAAAACAAAAAATTGCTGTGAGATTCACAGTTCAAGAGATGCTTAAAGAAGGAGGGTTAATGCAAGGGAGCAAGAAACAAAGATTAGCCAAAACACATAAAGCATGGGAAATAGCAGAAAAAAATTCCAAAGTCCAAGAATTAATTCCCTTAGCTTCACTGTCCATAGCTAATAAACAATTATTGGAGTCTCCCCTGCTTGCACCTCTCTGGAATTATGCAGCAGTTTGTAATGCTGAATTGAGTCCAAATAAAAATACCTTTCAGCCAACAAAAAGAAAAAGCCCTCAAAATGTCATTTTGGGTAAAATGCTCCATTCAGTCCAACACAAAATCCTTCATCTCATTTTCAGATTATTGATCCTTTTTCTAAACATCTTCTCCATTTAAATTGTGAGGTCAATATTTAAATGAAGAAATGCCTTTTGGAAAGGAAAGCAAAACAATGAACAAGTTTTGTTTGCAAACCACAGGAATGAGAATTTCTGATTTCTTTAACATTAATAAATAATAAGGGGAAAATCAGAAAGGTTTTAAATTTCAGAACTTCTCCTTTTCCCTTCTGGGGCTATTAGGGCTTGCCAGCTCCCCACTGAACCAGTAAATGATGTCAGTTCTCTTCCATTTTCTGATATATTCACTATTTGTCACGAGATTTTCCCACTGCTACTCTGGGCAGTCTCCATCCAGCAGCAGGCAGGACCGCCTGGACCTGCCACCCGCCAGCACCCTTCTCACCCACAGCTGACACGCAGTCCTGGTCCAACTCCTTCCTTAAAAGCCGCAAAAGCTGGGAGAAAGAGGTGAGGAAGGATGCTATAAACATGTCACCTCTGCAGAACAGGAGAAATCAAATCGTCTTTTCAAAGCATTAGAGTCCTCAGCAAAAGAACTATGCTGTAAAAAGAAAAAGTATTTTAAGGGCACGGGAATATTTCATGCTAAGAAAAGGCAGAACGTTCCCAAAATTATATAAATGCCTCCTCGTTCTCACTCACAGCATCCAGAGCTGCCAGGAATGGCACCGAGCCTGTAACCACAGCAATTTGCTCCGCCATGCAGGTCCCTGCGACGCTGAGCCGTCAGGTAGTGTGAGATGAAGCATTTAATGAAACTTGCTCAACGCAGAGACTGGTGGCACTGGTTACAGTGGAAAATGCCACCACTGGGCACTCTAAGCATTTTTTCCCTCCGCTTCTAAAAACTGTAATGTACCTTCAATATTAACGATTTCTACTTTAACTGAAGGGAAAGGCCTTTAAAAATGACCTTTCCCTGGGAAAAAAAAATGAGAGCTGTCACCACAACAGGCAACCTCTCGCACAAAGAAATGCTCCCTATGCCAAGGGCAGTGTTGCTATTGATGCTTGTGTGGCATTGCATCCCACCTCGATACTCTCAATCTGCATGGAAACAGGGTCACTAGTAACAGAAGGTGAAGCTGTGACTGAAGCTCCTGAAGATGTCAGGCGGGTGCTGGGCTGCTTGCTGTCACCCGTCCTCGTGAAGGCAAAGCCACATTGCGTGCACTGAGATCACGCCTCTGAGACACAAACAGAACTGGAGTTTTTAGTCTTGGTTTTCCTCCTGTTTTTCGGCATGGTTGACCAGAACAAGGGCAGCTCAGACGGGGTGCCTTAAGATACTCACACTCTTCATAGGGCTGCCATGCGGGTGCTGCACAGAGCTGAGGAGGTCTAGAGGGAGATAAGGCTGTGGGGCAGTGCCAAACCACAACTAGGGCTTACTGCAGAGCTGTGGTGCAGAGCAGCATGCTGCAGCGTGTGGCATCTCCCCAGCCCCAGGCTTAGATGGCATTAAGATGGCATTAACAGCTAACTGAAGAAACAGGCACATGAAGCACAAGTTCCCAGAGCTGTACCCAAGATGTGATTTATTCAGAGGTAAACAGGACATCCTAAAGAGCAGCGCATGAAAAACTTCAGCTACTTTCAAAGCTGAACTTAGTAGTAGCTGTGGGTTTGTTTTGTTGCTAAGTAGTATGGTCATCAGCACTGTGCAGAACAAAATACTGATGGAGCAGCAAATACAGGTTGGGACTTGTCTTCCTCCCAACTGAATCCAGTCCCGCAGGGCTATGCCACACCACTCACTCATGATGTAAAAACCTATCATCAGCGCCCTTTGACATTGCCATAAATACGCCCACTTGCACATCACTTCACCTTGTGGTACTCCACAAGGGTTTCTCAGCTTGGTAGCTAAACACAGGCACGGAGGGGCTGCACAGTCCTCTGGACTGCTCTTGTTCACTACGGATTTCTTTTACAGCCACTCAAGTACTAAGCCTATACAGGCGATGGCTAAGCAAGTAACCAATCCCTCTCTGATTTCACAGCTGACAAAGGCACTTTCTCCTTCACAATAGGATTCAGAAGCCCCTGGTTCATATTGTAAGAGCTGTTTCCCAGCCCCCAGCCCCAATGCTGACAGCAGGAATGAAGGTGAACTTGAAAAGCTGGGGAACAACCTTTTGTGCTATGTTATTTGTTTTATAGGGTGGAGACTTCACTTCTCGTATATCTGAAAAACATTCAGCAGGAAGGGACAGATCTGTAGGTACGAGTTCCAGCTAAATACTGTATAGCAGTAATAATAAGGAAGTATTGCATTACTTATTATGGCAATTGCATAAATTAAATGCATGGACTTTCAATGCCCAGGCAAACAACCTCTGGGACAGCTTCTAAGGAGCCCACAAGAAGTAAGAAAGGAAAAAAGGGCATATATGCTCTTTGCCATTTCCAAATGGATCCGCACTGCGTATTAGAGAGAAAAAGGTTTATAGGAAGGAAGCTAGCTAATTATCGATAGTCCTGTAAGTCCTAATAGAACAGCAAGAGCCAGTTTCCTCATCCCATCTCTGGGTCAGTTCCACAAGACCACACATTCAAACCAACATAAATGAGATGCTGGCGAAACCAAGAGAGTAAATCACAGCAGTGGGAGATCTAACTACAAAGGGAATTTCTTTTCCTCTGCGGAGACCATTAGCTATATCATGTTAGCTGCCAGCCTAAGTCATCAATTCACCTTCATATTAGTCCCAAGCATCTGTCAACAGCTGAGCACAGCTCTTGCAGGGAACACACTGCAAGGCAATGGACAGAGAAGTGCTCATAATTCAAAAGGTGGGTTCAGTATGCGCTTCTCCGGTTCAAAGAGCACAGAGACTTTCCTCTTTACTGCGGTCCTGCAAATTCCAATTGATCTGAAACCAACTTGCATTTTCTAAATGTTGCTGCTGAGTTTGAACTTCAGTGAAAATCCATTTGCTGGAAATGAAAGTTGCCAATTAAAATCAGACTGTTTATGTTGCTTTGGGGAGCTGAGGAGGGGAGAGAGAGAGAGAAAGGAAAAGCCAAATAATTCATTAAGTGATCTATATTGTGCCAGTACAGTTGGCAACTATAATTATCCTAATAAGGCTTTCCTGCTTATATAAGCCCTTCCATTCAGGGATCTCAAAACACTTTGCAGCCATTAATGATGTTAGCTTCATAACATTCCTGACCTCATTTACAGGGGAGGGAATTGAGGAAAAGAGAGAAAACACCACCATTTTCTGTAACAGATAGCTTTCATTTTGTAACTGCCTGTAAACTTCATACCTGAAACTAAATCACACTTAAAAATCAGGGTCACTTCTGAGCACTTTAGCGAGTAGTAGCCCTTGACTCACAGTGTGAGTGCAAAAAAACTCGCCGAAATGCTAGCGAGAACTGTGTGAGGAGGGAAGGCCTATCTGCAAACCTGCTGCAAAGAGCCTTGGGTCACTGAAATTTGTCACCCTGGAAATGCGGCAGACTCAAGCAGAGAGCTTCTGCCTCGGGTCCTCACACAAAACTGTCCCTCGTCCTACCTCAAACAGTACTCCCATGTGGGATAGGCATTATCAATGTTCACCTCTCCAAATCCACAGCTCTTGGTTTTGGCTCCTTTTCTGAAAGGAAAAATTAAACAGAAGCAACGTGAAATCCTGGGAAAAGAAAAAAACTGGAACAAATAGCTGAACACATTGCATGTATGCACCTAGGAGAAAGCAGGACTTCAGGAGCAGCCACCATGGATTTCTCAAGAACAAATTGTGTCAAACCAATACAATTTCATCCTGTGAGAGGGTGATAGGTTTCGTAAGTAGAAGAACAGCAGCAGATGTCCTGTATCCTGACTTTAGACATTGCTTTTTATAGCAGTCTCATAGCTGAACTAAGGAAGCACAAGGATTTCACATTGCAGGGAGAATGCAAAAGTGGGTGGAAGGCAGTACTTGGAAAGCAGTTACCAATGTTCCAGCATCAAAATACTGGCATGGACCTGTGTGTTCCACAGAGAGCCGCCCTGGATCTAAGACTATTCAATACTTCCACTAATGACCTGGATGATAAAACAGAGTGCATGCTTATTAAGTCTGCAGATGATGCCAATCGATGAACAGCAACACATCCTTTAGAGAACAGACCTGGAATTGAAAATGATTTAACAAACGAGAGCTCTAGCCCCAGCCACCGGAATGCTCTCTAACAGGACTGAGGGGTCGTTTTGCCTGTGAGGTGCAGGAAACAATCCTCCTGCTCTCTTCCGCAGGGAGAAGGCCTTGGTGAAGCCCCACATTTGGGCTCTGCATTTCTAGAAAATCAGATGCCATCTGGGAAGAGTTTAGACTGGAGCACTGAACAGCATCAGAGGCCCAGAAAACAAAATTTATGTGGAAAGGATAATCGTTGAATAGTTTACCCTAAAAGGCGAAAACTGAGACAGGATCCAACAACAGTCTTCAGCTATGGTAAAAACTCTGTTTTCTACTTCATTGATGGATTGCATAAGGCCTTTCAGAGGAGGGTTCAGAATGGAGAAGAGAGGCTCTTGCACTGGACTAACACAGTAACTATTAACCCAACAACCCATTCCCTGCTGGGCTCCCTGGGGAAAGTATATGTTTCTCTCCATGGACTACACAAGGCACCTAGTGAGATTTGCCTTTTTAAGCTAAAGTTGGCCTTTACAAATAATTCACCTGTGTTATATCTGGAAGGCCATTTGGGCCTGCTGTAGGGTTGGTGTTGGAAGAAAAAGGCCAGCAGGCTTGTGAAGCAGGTTGGGACCATACAAGGTTCAAAAAGAACAGAGAATTGCTGCTTCCATATGGGAGCTGAAAGGAGAATCCAGGCAACGAAGAGCAGGGGGATGGAGTCAGTTATTTTATGCCAGAAATGCAAAATCTATAATGCGCCATATTTGCAAACCGTTGTTTTAGTTAAAACCGATTGCCAGGCATGTCCTAGGAAGCTGGGCATCTGTTGAGAACACTGGGGACAAGGACACAAAGACAACATGAACAGCCCAGTCAGTCTGGAAAGCCCCAGGAACAGAGCTGCTACCATCCAGCATTGCAAACTGTTGCACTCATTTCTGCTGCGGTGCCGAAGAAATTGAGGCAGGGCACGGCTTAGCCCTTTCATCACCCTTAATCTGTCTCTAAAGAGTCTACAAAAATGTGTTTACATTGGCAGCTCAAGTTTTAGAGTTAACAGAATAAGGATGTTACTTGTAAGGCACGGAGGAGCCTGCTGGGGTTTCCAAAACTTTTCTTTTGCAAAAAGAAAATAATTTCATCATTGCAGACCACTCACGAATCTCCCACAGAGAAGACCCATCCCACAAATCCTCCTTTGTGTGGCTCTTCTCCATCCAGTAATATTCTTCTAAAAATGAAATTAACTTTCTTGCTCACATCATTGAAATTCCCTTCACAAACAGATATCCAAATAATGTTAACAGTAATTTTAATTCTGAAAAGCATACAAAAAAGGAAAAATTTTCTCATTATTAATGGAAGAAAAAACCTATTTAGCATATCTAAATGAAAAGTGTAAGATACAGAACCCATACCATAGCAATCACGAAAAAGCTGCAAGATGGAATTATTCTCTCAAGGCTTTTATCAAGGTAGTTATCCTAAGTTAAATGTGAAATCCACCCAGAAATCACTCCGAGAATTCAGTATTCACATACTTCTCTACTGTAAATAGTTCCCCATTCAACAGTAAAAGTCCTCTGTTTATGACTCCATAATTCAAGTTGTGTCAGCAATTAGCACTCAAAGTTATAGCAGTGTGCTACATTTTTTAAGAGTTTGAAGAAGTTGTGTACTGCAGGCAGCCAGGCTGCTGACTGATTCGCCACTGAGGCTGGGGTAGAGGACAGCACAGAAAGTGAGCGGTAGTGCTGGTCTCCTGCACTGATGGACACCCGGGGAAGGGGATGCGGACCACGCACGCCTAGTGCTTTCTCAGCTGCAACAGGTTCCTACTGACCTCAAACAAAATAAAGGCATGAAGCTGCTTCCCACATGGAAAACACTGCTGTGCACTTCAGGAGAATTAAAATCAAGAGTGCCTCACGCAAGTTTAAAAGCAGCAAAGACTCTCCTACAGTAACACCTTTGTCAGAGGGACATGGGTAGCATCAGGCATTTTATTCTTTCAGTTTCAAAAGTTTTCCTAATTAGGTATTACAATACGTTTTTCATCATTGAGAAGCTGTTTTAATTACTCCTAACACTCATTGCAGGGAATTACTGCTGTGCAGAGAGCACATCAGCATTCTCCAGCCTCAAATCATAGAATCAGAGAATGGCAGCGGTTGGCAGGGCCCTCTGGAGGTCCCCCAGCCCACCCCCCGCTAAAGCAGGTGCCCCCAGAGCAGGTTGCACAGGAACGCGTCCAGGTGGGTTTGAATCTCCCCAGAGAAGGAGACTCCACAGCCTCCCTGGGCAGCCTGGGCCTGGGCTCTGTTACCCTCACAGT
>VZSC01017929.1:256991-271753 GCA_013398225.1 Steatornis caripensis | reverse complement strand
CAAGGGCACACTGCTGGCTCATGGTGAACCTGTTGTCCACCAGCACTCCCAGGTCCTTCTCTGCAGAGCTGGTCTCCAGCAGGTCAGCCCCCAAGCTGTCCTGGTGCACGGGGTTGTTCCTCCCCAGGTGCAGGACCCTACACTTGCCCTTGTTGAACTTCATGAGATTCCTCTCCGCCCAACTCTCCAGCCTGTCCAGGTCACGCCGAATGGCAGCACGGCCTTCCGGTGAGTCAGCCGCTCCCCCCAGCTTTCTGTCATCCATCCATGACAGGAGAAGAACAATGTGCCATGTTGCTAAAAATACATTGCGGTATTTATCAGCTGGTATTCTACAAATAAGAGATGGCCCACATAAGGTTCAGTGAACTCCAGAGTGCAAAATAATCCCCTTCCTTTATTTAGCTGTTGGAACACTGGCTTATGCTCATGGTAAATCAGTATCTTCAGGAGGCAGCATGTGGCATAAGAGGGGACAGGACCAAATCTTCATTCATTCCCTGCCTGTCGCTGCCTCTTGCTCATCGCAATTTTTCTCTGCTCCTGGACTCTGGGTCTGTGCAGAGAACATGCTGGGGAATAAAGTGAGTAATTGTATATGATCTAAAATTTTTTTGACTCCTCCATGTCCAGCACTAAGCTATATTTCCTAAGAGATTAATTTTGAAGGTGATATATTTTTGTGTGGCCAAATTTTAATCTATCTGGCCATTTTAAAATCATAGAAGAGGTGAAAAAGCACTTTTAAAATGATACTTTGAAAATCATATGAAAGGTAAGTCTCCACAAAGACTGCCTCAAGCCTTGTCTCAGTGGAACCAGAGGTAAAACTCAGTAAATAAGAATATCTGAATAGGAACAGACTTGAGCGCTAACTCCAAAATTGCCACCGTGTACAGGGAGTGTCCTTCAAAGTTTGTTCATTGCATTAGCAGACAATACAACATGAGTGTAGCAGGAGAGATACACTGATACCCTTGGACAGGTCTGCAGGGTGCTGGCAATGCAGAACACCTGTAAGATTCGGCTTTGCTCTATGGGACAGACTGAAGCTGTTCCAAACATTTAACGTCATAAATTTGTGAAAGAAACCAGAAGAGTGGAAAATGGAAGAGAGTGTGTTGGGCAGATAGCACACATGTATTACTTACTTCTAAAAACTTCAGAAGTCTGACACCAGAAGTCCACATTAAATAAATGTGTTTCTTTCCATATTCATTAACACAATTGCTATTTTCATCCCACTAATGATACGAATTCATTACTACTCCACAGTGTCCGTATATATTCTCATGAACTGATTTTATGCATTGTTATTTATAACTAAGTTAGCAACAACAGGCAAATGAAATTGTTACGATAACCCTGTTTGGAGTAAAGCTTGATATCTTTTAAAGATATTCTCAGATGTAGTGAGCTTAGACTCCATCTCCAACTGAGTTTGCCATTAATTAGACACTTCTGCAGGACTGGAGGTGGCTGAAGCCAACAGGAACAAGGGTTCAAGTCGAAGCTAGCCACGTAACTATGGGCTGCAGAGTCTGCTTTAAATCCGTTTAGCCTATTGTCTTGGGAAACATAAACTTTTGTAACAAAGTCACGATTGAAACCTAAAAGCTTAAGCAAATCTTGCCGGTCTGTAACCAAACACCCAGGGAAAACACTTCAGTTACCAGCAATTGCTTAACCTAGCATACAAAGACACAAAAAGATCCAATGGCCAGGGGATAAGGCTACATAGATTCAGGCCACATTAAGCATTATTTTCTTTTAATAGTAAGGAGTAATTAACCACCAAAACAATTGGTCTAGGGACTTGATATAAGCACCTGACATCTTTAAAACTAGGCAGGACATCAGTGTTTTAAAAGCTCTGTGGTAACTCAAAAAATGTTATCAGCTTAACACAAGAATAAGCACAGGACAATACGCTATGGGCTGTTTTATTGCTGAGGTCCGTCCAAAACCACGGGGCATCATAGTTACAAGCTGTAATGTATAAGACTGTATGAAGCCCTTTGGTTCGCCTGCAACTGGCAACATACTAAATGTGTTGAATATTTATTTAAAAGGTCTCAGATTCTCTGAAGAAACCCAAACCATCCCCATTGCATATTCACAGCTGATTTTACAAACCCCAAGGCCAGATCCTCGGCTAGAATAAATCGGTGCAGTTCCATTGAAGTAAGTGGAGTTTGATCAGTTGTCATGAGATGAAAAATCTGAGTCCCTTATCACAGGCACCTATATATTTCCCAGTTTTCCTACGTTACTCACTTAAATCTCCCTTTGATTTCCATCTAAGACTAACAGCTGTGAACAGGTATCTCTGCATCTTCAGCACTGTATTCTGGACTTTCTCTAGCATTTCCTTGACAATTCCATTTATTCAAATTTTATCATGTGTACACCTTGTTTTCAGCATGTTTTGTTAGTGCTTAGAGGGAATAATCAAACCTAGAGCTAATCAGCAAATAAATAGACTTAGTGAGGTTACGGTGACAGGATAAACAGGATTAGCACTTCAGGAGGACAGACCGAATACAGATGGGCACTGAGCGGGCAGGTTTCGCTATCAAGCCAAGAGTGCTGTGTTAAGCAGGGACAGGGAGCTCTTCAGGCTTTTGTTTCCAACAAGAGATCTTCAGGAAAATACAACACTGCATAGGGGAAACAATGTTTATAAATATTTATACAACAAGTGAATTCAATAGGAATGATGATACTATTGTTTTAAGATTTAATTCTCCTTTGCTAAAGGGCTGTAACCATATGCTACATAATGGTAATGTGTGCGATGTGCAATGCATACACTGCATGCAATCATGCCATCACAGAATGATCCAAGTGGGAAGGGGCCTTTGGAGGTCTCTAGTCCATCCCCTGCTCAGAGCAGGGCTAACTTCAAACCTGGATCCGATTGCTCAGCACTTTTTCTACTTAAATTCTTAAAACCTGCAACAACGGACATTGCACCAAACTGGGACAACCAGGATCCACACGCAGCATTACCTGCTCCCTTGCTTAACCACTCCTGCTGAAAACAGGTCTTCCGTCTATCCAACAAGAATCACTCTTGTTGCAATCTGTGCCTGCTGCCTCTTCTCCTGGCACTGTGCACCACCAGGAAGGGTCTAACACTTCCACCTCTATAACGATCCCCCTTCGGTAGTGACAGTCTGCAGCTAGCTCCCCCCACACCCAAAGCCTTCTGTCCTCCAGGCTGAACAAGCCTGTCCCCCACTTCCCTGGCTTGCATGCTCCAGCCTCCAAACACCTTCACGGTCCTCCACTGAACTCACTCCAGCTTGTAAACATCTCTCTTGCAGCCTCCAAACAAGATGTGCTCCAATATGGACCAATCCCTGACAGCACTTGCAAAGGAGGGTTCAAATGAAAAGTGTCAAACACCCAACTACTGTATTTTGAAATACTCACAATCTTTCATTGCCAACAGTCAAAACCAAACTCACCAGTCCAACCCAACAAAAGATGAGAAATTAAAATAATTTCTGCCAGTCCTAATTAAATGTCATCTACATTTTCAAGCCTTACGGCCCATCTTTCTACCTGCCTAGGAGAGGAAATAGCTTTTGCTGCATGCTGAAGAATTGAATATACAGTATTTATGGGCTCAAGGGAGAAAGCGTATGACCGTTCAAAATGCTTTTGAGAGTTTTCCAGCATTCCCCCCCATACTGAAACCAGAGCGTTTTCAGCCTGACAATGCCCAAGCTATGGCAGAAGGGTGTGGCCATGCTCTTTGAGATGTGTGTCCCAAAGCCATGCATTGCCTTCTGCAAATGCCCCTCACAAAATCAATACAGAGCTTGCCACTTCCGTGAGGGAATGTATAGGTCGGGACAGGCTCAGTAATAGAAAGTAATAAATCCTTTCTAGTGCTAGAAAAAGGCTTGAGCAAAAGTGAACTAGGTTCAAAGGAGTGAACTCTTGTTAACTCTTCCCTTAAAAAGAGGATTCATTTTGCCACAGGGAAGGAGCATGGTTGTTCACCCAAAGGATCTGACATGATTTTTCCGTTATGTGCCAGACATCTGGACCAATTTAGAGATATTCT
The DNA here is from genome assembly GCA_013398225.1 of Steatornis caripensis. Classification (NCBI taxonomy): domain Eukaryota; kingdom Metazoa; phylum Chordata; class Aves; order Caprimulgiformes; family Steatornithidae; genus Steatornis; species Steatornis caripensis. The sequence continues at coordinate 267,675 of VZSC01017929.1, read as the reverse complement.
GTCGTTCCACAGTGCCAGCACAAGGGAGAGGGACTCCCTAATGCCGCGTCTTCACCCAGTGCCAGAGAGGAGACTGCCTTGGCAAACGTGCTCTCCCCTTTAATTACACAGATGTTCCAGGGGTGTGAAAAAACACTGTATGGGACAAAAACCTGAGGCACTGAAGGAATGTTTGAACTAATGGAAAAAGACAGAACAACAATTTGGAGTTTGAAACAGCAATTTCGAAATGCAAATAGACACATCTTTAGAAGTTATGTATTTACCATAAGAAACAACTGATGTAAGCACTGGTCTTTCTATTTTTTAATGTTTTCCAACTAATAACCATAATCTTGTAAAACACACAGTAGCACACGCCGAGCACACTACAGAGCCACAGCCTTCCTATAGCCTGACTGGTTTTTAATTACAGAGAAAGGATTCACTCTGCTTCTACCCAGATGTTCTCAAAGGTGAGAACCTCACTGGCGGTAGGAAAAGAAGCAGGAGGAATATCTTTACATCTGCAGATTTCCATGCAGAAACCGAAACAACTAGAAGAAATGTTACAAAATGAATGTATTTCTTCACACTTCACAGGAAACAGAGAGAAGGAGAAAGAGAGAAAACAAGCACTTCTGGTGCACTAAAGCGATCATTTGTCTGTGTTCCCTAGTAGCCTTTGTGAATGCAATTGCTCTACTGAACTTGGTACATTGCCTGTAACATTTGAGGACTTTGCTGCCTTAGCACAGCATCTCTCCTGAATTCATTCCATTCACAGGTTGTTGCTGAACAAAGGAGATTGTCCTTTTTTATTTTTGTCATCTAAGGAAGCTTACAGGATAATAGGTGCGGAGCCCCTAGCCCTTGGAAAAAGCTTTTGTAAATAACTTCCACTTTAGAAATATCATAGCTGCAACACATTTCAATACTGCCGTAAGAGTATTTGCACCTAGTTTTTAAATTAAAAAAAAAACCCTCAACTTTGTTTGGGTTTTTGTATTTTCTTGATGTCCTAATAAAACCTGAAATCTTAACGCATGGACTGGTGCTGACATCACCATGTTAAGGCATGGCTATCAGCATTACTGGAGTCCAAGGCTCTCATCGTGCTAAGGAGAAAAAAAATCCCAGGCTTGTTTTCCATTCTCCACCACATACGTAATTGAAGACAATACTCTGAAACGTGCATGCATGATCTCCCTCTGTTTCCTCTGTGCTGGTGGCTGCTGCAAGTAAGTAAACATGCTTATTACCCTTGTTATTATTTTAAAGCTCAACTCATCTATATCACGAGAATCACATGGAGAAATGTCTTGACTGTGCCTCCCTTTCCTGCATGGCAAAAAGGGCTCGACAGTGTTTCGCCTTGGAGACACCCCGTTCCCTGCACGGCCACCCCTGAGGACAGAGTAGCTCCTCTGCACTGATGGCAAAACAGCCTTCCCTCCTGTCACCCCACTATAGATTGTCTTGTTTCGATTTTCCCAGCTGTTCTTTGGGAGATGGCTTCTCATTAGAGGGAAACAGTACTGAGAGAAGATGGCTGGCTTACTGTTCAGAGAGCTTGGCAAACACAGCCCTAATTCTCAGCTGGCATGAGCCGTTGTGACTGAAGTCAAGAGAGCTGCCATTATTTACATCAACTAGGCTCTAGGCTACCAATATCTGAATTCCTCCCTATTACCCAAGCTGACTAGACCCAGAGAGAAGAAAAATATTATTATTCTCAATATGCATCAAAATTATTTCTTTTCCCAGCGCATTCTTCTCTCTCCCCCCTGGGAAGTAGTTGAGTATTTAAACTNATCAACTAGGCTCTAGGCTACCAATATCTGAATTCCTCCCTATTACCCAAGCTGACTAGACCCAGAGAGAAGAAAAATATTATTATTCTCAATATGCATCAAAATTATTTCTTTTCCCAGCGCATTCTTCTCTCTCCCCCCTGGGAAGTAGTTGAGTATTTAAACTTCACTAAAAGCAGAGGAGGCCTGGGCTCCGTTGCTGGCTCTCTGGGACAAGCCACTTTCCCTCTCCACTGACTGGATTCTTCCCTCATGAAATGGGGATGCTCCTGGCACCACGAGGCACACTGAAGCTTCCCACTGAAAACGCCGAAGAAACCCCAGGCATCACTACTACTGCTGTTCGTACTAATAACGTTTCCGGTCCACTGCACCCTGCCCATTCGTTGGCTGCTTTCTTCAACCCAACACAGGGATTCATCGGGTCAGCCACATCTGGAGGATGGTACATGCTACTGGATGTCTCTTACACACACAAAACTAAAACCAAAAGTGGATCTACTGCATTTATTTTAAAATATTTTAAGCTTATTCCTAGACATTGAAGAGATGCACTCCCTTCAGGTTTAAATTGATGATAGGAGTTGGTACTAGCTGAAATAAACCAAGAAATGAAGGAAAGCCTTTGATGCTGCTGAAAAGATTACATTATTGCTGTTTATCTAAGTATTTGGTAAATTACACTTCATGAGAAAGTACGTGCTTTAGTCAAGGCTACTTTGCATGGGCAGGTGGCTTTTGTTTCATTTTGCTTAGCCTTTGTGTTTCAAAACTTTTGCTAGTATTCTTTTTATTTTAATTGTTTGTAGGGAAGTTAGTTGGCGCCATTTGGAGAAAGGTACTTTAAAAGAATCTCAGTAAGGGAATGAAAAAGGTTATTTCTTTCTTCTTACACTTCTAAGCCATACTTTGGCAGAGGAACGTGGGGCACTCATGGTACTGTTTTGGAGTCAAGAGAATGCAGGTAAAACACAACCCTCTGCATACCACCGAAACACTAGATACCCGAGTCAGCTGCGACAATATTTCCCCAGGGCTGTGACAGATGTAGGAAAAGTGTTCTGGTCACAAATGGAGACCACTTACTGGTCTTTTAGAAGAGAAAATTTATCCCCATCTTAGTACTTTGCTCCAGAGGTCACACTAAAGAAAAGCCTGTCTGGATTCAGAGAGTAAAATGAAATGCATCCCAAAGATAGTCCCCTTAGGCTGCTATTTTATTGTGGACCAAAACTAAATAGATTCAAGAACTGTAACTGAGATGAAGAAGATGAGCTTGCCCATGTAACTGCTGGGCACTGAGAGGCCTCCGGGCATGGCTAAGGAGCCCTGTAAGCACCTGCTCATTTCAGTCGCACTTTGCATTAAACCCATATGCTCTGCTAGACAGGCTTGTTTGGGAGGTTACCTTAAAATAAGACACAAAACACTGCATTTGAAAATGTTTTGGTGTCCACTGTCACTGTGGTAATTTTAATGTGGTCACCTGGTGCGTGGTTAGCACTTCTTTCAGCTCTCTGCTAATCCAATGCGATAGCTAGCACAACTCCAAAATACAAGTGGTATGACAAGTTTTCAAAATTGTCTAAATATATAGCTAGCCCACCGGCTGTTTATTGCGGCATGTCAAATTTCATCTCTCCATGAGACAGAATTTCCCCCCTCAAAAACGAAAAACGGAACAAACGTTAATACTTTAAAAAAGGAAAAAAAAAATACAAACACAAAATGAAAGACAAATATCCTTCCCCAGCACTATCTGTTGTGGCTAAGGTACCTGTGTAACTCAGATGCAGAGATTTGGGGAAACGGCTTGTGAAGATGGGGGCTTTGGCACAGGAGCGCACAGGGAGTTTCTCCTCCTGGCCTCCAGCTGCCAGTCAGCCCATGGTGCAGACTGACTGCACACGGAGCAGATCAGGGGATTTATCTGATTGAACATCACCTTCTTCTCCCACCCTAGGAAGGCAGGCTGCGGGTGGTGGGTCAGGCATACCACCGTGCAGGGACAGACTGTGCCCAAAGCACTCCAAGACCCAGTTATTGCCTTTGAGCCAGAGTGACCCTCAGGATCCCAGTTGCCTCAAGACAGGATTTTCCACGACCTCATGACCCTTCTTCACATCCTTGTGCCAAATTCTTTCAGTGGGAAGCATGCTCACCTCCAGAGCAGACAGGTAATATTGATTCCAGTGCCAATCCCAGTTATACTGATACAAAAAACCAGGAACTGTGCTATGGTTTTGCTGGAACTGCAGCTTTCCAGCATGCAAGCAGAGAGTCATGTCAAGAGCCATGTAGGAGACGGATGTTTACAAGGCCTTAAAGTCCAGGGGGTGGGATCCACCTGAGATCTTTTGGGCTATTTTGCAAGCTCCAATCTGGATACAAATTTGAGAATACACATATAAAATATATATGTATATCAAAACCCACAAATATATACATATTATATATATATAAACCTGAAAATTTCTGGCTTTACTTTGTATTATCAATAATTCAGATTAATAACACCTTATCGCCTTCTTAAATTCAGCCATCTGCCTGCACCCACCATGTCTTAGGCTTCAACATCCAGCTTGCCTAGGCAAGAAGAAGCTTTCGGTTCGTTTCAACCTGCCTTCCCAGCGCCTCCCGGCCTGCATCGTTTCCACCCAAACCACTAGAAGGCACAATACCCCAAAGAATAACCTCAAACCAGCAGTCTCAACACCCAGGATGCAGGACCACCCAAGGCGACTTGAGTGGGTGCAATGAGTGGGCAGAAGAGTGGTTGATCTCTCACCTTGAACATTGGGAGTTTAGCATGTCACGACTTTTCCTGTCATGAGCCTGCAAAGGAGCTGGCACAGAAAAGATTTCCTCCACTCTTTCCTTCTCAAGATATTTGCTAAAATCCTGTCTAAAATACATCAAAGGACACAACTGGTGGATTGGGCACCAAATGCACAAATACAGTATAGTGCATTTATGACCATAGCGTGACACACAGATCGACATCAGGAGAAGATGAGCAGCATTTCAATGTCATATCACCGCCTGTGTATAAAAAGACTCAGGAAACCTATCTTCAGTCAGCAATGAAATTAATCTTCAGAGCAGCAAGGAACTATATTCCCTTTAACCTCAAAATGCAGTCAACTACGCAAAGAATGTTTTCTACTATATATGCATTGTCCAACTATTCATGCTCTCTATCTTTCCCTTGTGGATGACACTTTTTCCCTCTAAATTAATTAGCTTTCATTGGATAAATCAATATTTCTCTCAAAAAGAAAAAAAAAGAGCTAAAAACGTATACTGTGCAGAAAATACAGTACAAATATATTGAATAGCCTAAAGATAATGATATGTCCAGAGACTGCGGTCATTTGAAAGCCCTGAAATGTAATTTTGAAAATTGCTTTACTGAATTAATAAAAAGAAAACCACTGAAAAAACACAAAGATACATATTTGTTAAGTTCTTTTCTCTATTTATCCCAATTGCTGAAGGTTAGAGCTACGTCTTATTTGCCACTAAAAGATTTTCTAGGACTCCTCAGGTACACATCACAGAGCACTTACCCAAATGATCATAGCCAAATGAGACATCTCTGAAATAGACTGGCTGTACGTATAACTAATAGATTTAGTATTATATGTAAGTACTAGCTTCTAGTAATTCAAGAAACATCTAAAAGAGTTCTTTATCCAGAAGCAAAAAATATTTACCCCTCTGCAAAGACAGGCTAAGATGGTATGTGCTGAAACAGGACGTGGAGTGTCTAACGAAACAGAGCCTCACCTATGCCTGCCCTGAAGAAGGCGCTGAGAGCAAAAAGAGAACCTAGATGCAGGGTGGGGAACAACACAGGGGTGGAGTGTCCCTGAGTGCCCCATACTGGGAACAGTGGACAGCTTTGCTCAGGGAAAGCTCCCCTTGGAGTTTACCAGCCCACAGAGCAGTCAGCGGAGCTTCTGGGNCAGGGGTGGAGTGTCCCTGAGTGCCCCATACTGGGAACAGTGGACAGCTTTGCTCAGGGAAAGCTCCCCTTGGAGTTTACCAGCCCACAGAGCAGTCAGAGGAGCTTCTGGGTCATTGTCCTCCAGGCTTGTCTTTTCCCCCCAAAAGCACTTATCTTGTAAGAGTTTTCCACTCAGAAAAGCACAAGGTGCTTTCCAGATCTGTGGAGAGCGTAAAAGCGTAAATGTCTTCTCTTTCATCATTGTTCCAGCTCTTCGTAGCCTTAAAGGAGGGACTTCATGTCACACAGGTATAATTTTACAAAACCCTGGCCAGTCTCAAAAGTAAAATAACACCAATCAATATCATCCAAAATAACATCCAGCCTCTATAGAAAACCAACTGCATAAGCTACACAAAATCACAGGCACATTCACCTGCGTTGCTCATGTGTTGTTGGAACAGTTCTTGCAAATTCCCATTCAAATGCATACAAACAGCGGAAGGGAACGTTGTTGTATTACGGACTGCAGATGTATTCAGCACTTTCCGCAATACGCAAGTGATCTACACAGTAGGGCTATTTGTACCAGGAATTTCCCAGTATAATACGAAAGGAGGCAGAATTCCTAGTTTGCACTGGGGTGAGAAGCACACTGCAGGACAGAATGTTTCCCTCAGGCACTGAGGGTCTGACGCTACGTGGCACAATCCTTGCCGCTCTCCAGGAGCACGTTACCTTCTGCACAACCTAGGAAGTGTCATGCAGCAGGAAACAGAAAGGCAGGCCCTTTGGCATGCGATTTCCCACTGTGGAGGACCAAGAGCCTTCAAGCCACATAGTGTCACAATCCTTTGCCCTGGCAGCAGAGAGCCCTGAGCGAGGCAGATCCCAGCCCTGTGCTTTGGCAGCAGCGTGCTGCCACCGAGGGCTCTTTCAGACACAGCCTATATGTTCGACATATTTTGTCTCTCAGCTTCTTACTCAGATGTCCCCCCCTTTGGAGATATTTTTGCAATGCTCTTTGACCCTTGCAGCCGGTGCAGTATAGCATTTTTGGCAGGATGTTGCTGGCAGGCTAGTCCACTGCCTAGCTCCATCCTTAAGAGCTTATCTGACCTCCGAGGGATGACAAAGACTGTGCTGACAGCTTTCCAACTCAGACTGTACGTTTCTGGGCAGGCCCCATGCCTGCACTGCACTGTATAGGGCTGCCAATCTCATATACACCACATCTGTCTCTGCTATTTTTTGTCTCTGAGGGATTTATTCCTCCCCTTCGCTGGTATAGCAGCCCCTCTGAATGAGTCTCTATATGCTTTAATTTATGCAAAACTCAATCATCAACTTGGCTCTGGGGAGTCTTTTCCAAAGGGGAAACTGTTGTCATTTCCTTCAGAAACAGGGCATAACATTACCTTTAAAACATTTTTTTTTTAAATGACAAGCTGTAGTGCTACCGAGCTCCAGCAGCTCCCGTTAAAAATTACTACCATTTGTAAGAGCTCCAGATACCAAGGCTTTGTCCCCAGATCACCCTGCCCATCTCTACTGTAGTTCTTGCAGCATCCCCAGGCTGACAAATATGCCGCTGCTCAGTTACTGCTATTTTTCATTATCTCATTTCACTCCAGCACATCTTGATGCTACTCTACTGTAATCACAGGGTTTAGGGCAGGGGTAAACTCAGCTTTTTTGCTGGATTTGTTTATTATGTAATTTTTGAAATCTACTGCCAATGTGGAAGTTTAACTGCCTCTAGGGTTTTAAGCACAGCTGATAGCAACACAGCTTGCAAGGTCTCACAGAGTCCCTGCATAAATGGGATAGGATTTACTGAGCCACACTGCCCATGTTAAAAATCCAAGAGCCAATTAATAATCTCACAGGAGTCCTAATAACAAACAAACAAACTGTGTCTAGCCACGCCACGACTCTAACATGTTTGCATCTTTCCGTTCTCTGGCCTTCACCTGTGGTACAAGCCAGAGCATCTTCTTAGTGACTCCTGATAACGTCTTCTCCATCCATAAGGTTTTTGGATGCTGTGTGCTTCTGCTTGCCTTCAGCACGCTGCCAAGGCTGGCAGGGCACACATAGCTCACCTGCTTGTATGTCACTTTAGAACTCCTCCATAGCAGTGCAATCCCCTCCAGCCAGTTTTAAGAAAGACACAGGACAAACACATTTAATCTGACCTCTGTGTCTCATTTAGAGAGCATGACTTGGCATTTTGGGGAGAAGAGATCATTTTCTGCACCAGTGTTTCTCATTCTCCGTGTGTCTTGGCTGCCCAGCCTGCAGAGACACCAGAAAGTCTCAAGCACAGTGTCCTTCCCTGGAAACACATCAGGCTATTTTAACATTTGCTTTTTCTCTCAAAAGTAATCTGCCTCAGTTAGACGGATGGTCCAGCAAACTGGTGCAATCGTGAGACTTGCACAAACGATCTGCATTCCCTTAATTCTGTTCTGCTATGAAATATCCCAAAATCCTCATACGTATATTGAAGAGAATTGTTTGGAAGGAGCTTTCTTCCAAATTCCCTGCTCAATAAAGAAGCAGTAGGAAACCAGAGGGTTTTTTTCTTCTTTCTAGAGCCTTAATCTTACACTAATTCTAAACCTGAGTGGCTCATATTTATTTCAAACTAAATAAATGCCATTTGCCCTATGAACCATGGTCCTTATCATAATTTGGTGGAATATTCAACAAAAATAAAGTCCTCCCTGCTCCTTTTCTGAAACTCTAACGTTAATCACAAACCCAGTGTAAAACATATTTCTCACAAACCTGACTCAAAACTACTTGTTCCCTCCAATACGATTCTTCATCCCAGACCTATGTCTTTCCTTAATATTTGCTTTTCAAAATGTTACAGGTTAACGCATGTAACCTGAATTCTGAATAAAACAGCACTTGGGTAACCATTCTGTGTAAAAAATAAATATCACGGTCCCATTCAAAATTGGTCCCTGCTGTGGGCCAAACAAAGTTTCAGTGGAAAACCATTCTCCTAACAGCTTCTTTTCTGAAACCTGATCTCTATCATGAACTTTGACCAAAATGTACCAGCACGAGCAGTGTATATATATAAAAAAAATAGTATATATCAAATGCTATAAAGAATTGTTCCACATTCTAACATCAGGGTAAAGAAAACAGAAGAAAAATGACGTCGCCTTTCTGAAACCCTAATGTAATAAAAGCAATTCAGAGTCCACACCTATACTAACACAAAGCCATGCACTCCTGAAGAAATGTTCTCCCTTTCTACATCTATAGATGATGAAAGCATTTGAGAGCACCTGCTACACTTAGAACTCCCTTTCTAAGACCATAAATCTAACACTAGCAAAACAAACAAAACCGAAACCCGCTTTTGCCCCACCAGAACTGTGAAACCCTTCCCATACCCGTCCCTAAGATGACAGCAGGCCTTTCTCTCCTCTCCTCTCTCTCTAACTCACAGGGCAATTCAGCATTTGCTCCTAGAAACCCTCTTGCTCCAAATCCAGCAGAATCAGAAGAAAACCGCTCTCCTGACTGCTTCCTTTGGAAACCCCTGCTCTATATCAACAGAGCTGGTATAAACCCCACTCCTCTACCCAGCTCCCTGGGCACAGCAGAAGCCATGGAGAATAACCCTTCTGAGTGCTTCCTTCCAGAAAGCCACACTCAGGCTGTCCCTGAGATAGCTGGTGGGGCAGAAGACCATTCCCGGTTAACCAGTCTGTGCATTGAAACTAATCTGAGGGTGCTTGCTCCTACCAAACACCATTCTTCTTACTAATACCAAGGGCCATAAAATAATCAGTAGGAAGCTGCACACCTCATTGCTTTCTTTCTAAATCTCTGGCAAAAAACACATCCAGGTAAGGAGCGTCTACGCCAAAAAAATACAGAAATGCATTTGCTTCTACAAGGACTGCTATTCCTCTAAACAGTACCGTGCATGGATGAAAACTGCTCTGCACTTCACTTTCTTTTAAAAACCTTGTTTCTAATTACCTAGAAAACCATATCCACAATATTAATATCTGTATCTAAGCCTTTGAAAATGATTTGATCTTATTTGACCATAAAAGATTACGCAGAAAACAAAACAATCTCATCTGCGCTCATTCTAACTACACCCCCTGCAGAAACTACCCCTGGGTCAACAGTGCCTCTACAAAAACATGAAAGAAGTCATTCACTTCCATAAGCTGTTGTTTCTCATGCTGTCTTTACAGCCAGTAAAATCACCACTAGAAACACTCGCTCCCTGTGTTTGCCTTTCTGGAGGGGTAACTCCACCCTTCACCCTTACCTTCAACTACACCATGACAACCAGTCTTTGAGTAAATAGCAAGAAAAAGTTTCTAGAAAAATGGTCCTTCTCACTGCAATTCTGAAAGCTACATGAGTACCTATAAATGTAAATGTATATATGTTTGAAATATACTTTTTAATAGATATATGTATGCATAATTCCATATGGAGATACATGCATGCATACATATATGGAAAAAAGTCCTTTTCTTTTAGAAATCCTATCCTTAACACTATGTAAACGAAGCCTAAGTGAACAGTGCTATGTAAGAATTTACTTCATGTAAAGCAATTTTCTCTCACAAATGACATTTCCGAGCTTAGCTTTTAGGATCACAAAAAAATCATTGAAAATTTTTTTCCTATTGCTTTCTTTCAAAAACCCTAGCCTTACCATGATGGACACACGGGAAACTGGTGTCTGCTGCAACGCTAGCAAAAGCCTGTCTCTCCTCATTGCTTTGCGTGCCACGACATATTCAGAAGAAAACTACTCTTTTCATTTTTCACCTGCATGCTCTACTACCTCCCTGAAGTGCCTGTACACCAATGCACGCAGTATGGGGAATAAACAGGAGGAGCTGGAGATCTGTGCGTGGTCACAGGGCCACGATCTCATTGCAATCAC